>CAUYRT010084826.1:0-34531 GCA_963574885.1 Lepilemur ruficaudatus
ATAGGGGAAAGGAATTCCTCAAAAACTGATTTATGTGATTAACTGTACACCTTGGTAAATTCACTGAAAATCATTTAATTGTACACTTAAAGTGGAGTAAAGGCATGATATGTAAAGTATACTTCAATAAAGAAAAAAAAACAACTATGCAGAAGAAAAAAAACAAATCAAAACAAAAACAAACAAACAAAAAACTAAGACATACAACTAAAGGTAGATGTGTAATAAAATGATGGATAGTATTGAGTGCAATGAAGAAAATAATATATGTGAAAGAATAGAAGGTAATGGGCAGGGTGAAGAGGGGAGAAAATCCTCTTTGATAAAGTGATATTTTAGTAGAAATTTGAGAGATCAAACCATGAATATCTTGGAAAAGAGACTACTAGGTAGAATGGAAGCAGTTAAGAGGGTCTTGTAGTGGTCCAGGTAAAAGAGGATGATGACTTGGGCAGAGTGACAGTGTTGAAGGTGATCAGTAGTACTTAGTTTCTGTATATATTTTGAAGGCAGAGTCTGTAAGGTTTGTTGTTAAATAGGATCAGGGGTGTGAGATAAGATGCATCAAAGACTACTATAAGGTACTTGACCTGAGCAACCAAGTGAATGTGGGAGCCATTTACCAAGAATAGAGAGAAAGTAGCTGGTGTTCCTTCCTTCATTATTTATGAAGCCTAATGATGGTGATTTTCCTTTTAATTTCATGGAATTATGTATGTGTGCGATTCAGCTGAGCAATACAAATGGGCTGCAAGGATTTGGATAAGAGTCAAAGCCTCACAAAAGCTTTTCTGTAACAAAATGGTGTGGAGTATGTTAAGAGAGAATGGGGACAAATAATGAGGAAAAAGAAGGTATTAGAAGAAGATTGTGCTTTAGGTTAAAAAAAATTCTGACTTTCCCCAGGCCACCTATTTTTATTTGATAAAAGACTTGGGATCAGATTCTTACTTGAAATATGTAGCTGTGAATAGTTATATAATCCTTCTGAACTGCAGTTTCTTCAAATATGAAATGGACATTGTTTTGAGGATTAAATGATAAATACAGCTTTTTTCCTGGTTATTTTTATTTCACTCTTATGATTTACTGAAGATTTCCAAAAAAGTCCTATATTCATGGTGTAATTAGTATCTAAGCTTTTGTATAACAAGTAGTTATTAAGATCCATTAAATGTAAAGCATGATGGTAAGTATTGAAGCAGATTCAATAAATACAGAAGATGCAGTACTATCCTCAAATGATTTATAATAAATCTACAGTTAAGTTTAAACTCAGAACAGTATTTGAAAGTGATACAAATGTAAATGCTAAAAGGAACTGCTTTAAAAAATGCAAACATTTATTCATCAATAATTGTGTGCTAAGCATTTTGCTAAGTGCCTTCAGTGTGTTACGTTGCTTAATTCTAAGAGACAGAGAAAAATCCCACAGGTTAGATACTAATGTTACCCTTAGGTAGAAATCAAAAGGCAGGAGTATTTCTTATCTGAGATTGAGGAGTCTTAAATTTAGCAAAGTTAAGTAATTTGGCCAAATTTATATAGCAAGTGATAGAACCAGACTCCAGGGCATGCAGCTTGACTCTAGTGGCGCACACATAAACTTTCTACCATTTTGTTTTCTCAATGAAGCATAGAGGCTGGAGAAGTTGCTATGAATTATAGTCCAAGAAAGTCTCACGAAAGGCACAGGACTTCAGAAGTTTCCTGAAAGACAGGTAGACGGAGACACAGAATGAAAAGAAAAGGATCTGGACTTCAGACTTGGTTCCATCAGCCTTTGAGAGGATTTCAGAGTTAGGAGAGCACATATCGTCCTGTGAATTTGAACAGGGAAATCTGGTTTGCTTATAGTACTGAATTTGTGTTGGGAAGGAATAAAAGATTAAGTTGGATTGGTGAGCAGAGATCAGTTTGTACAAAATCTTGAATGTCAGCCAAAATAGTTCACACATAGGTAATGAGAAGCCATTGAAACAATTTGAATGTAAGTTTGGAATTCTGTCAAATTAGAGGAGAAATATTATGCGAGAGAGGAGATGAAAACAGTGAGGAGGCAATTGCTGCAATCTAGATATGACGTGATAAACCCTGGACAATTTTTCTCCTTATGAATTTGTATTTCAAAGGATACAACCTTATAGGCTACCTCCTCTCTCTCTGTCCTCCCTGTGTATCTCTCTCCCACTTTCTCTTTTCTTTTGCATGCATTTACCTTGAATTATGGGTTTTTAAAGGAGAAGATCACCTTGGATAGAGATCATGTGTTCTAATGTGCTTTTTTTTTTTAAATAAAAAAAATAAACAAATGACATCTCTTAGCCTAGCTAAACTAAGATCTCAAGTGTCAAAGCCAAGACTAAAGCTCAATTTGTTTTCAAATTTCCTTTTCAGCACTATTAGTGCTACCCATTTCCTCTTACTAGGACTTCAAGGAAAAAGAACTTCAGAGTTTCAGAATAATTCTTCTCATTCCTTTTACCTAGGGTGGTATTGGTAGTCAGTACTGATTTCAGGGGATGGAGTGAATGTTCCCTAGCTACTTAAAGCCTCAATCAGCAGAAATTTTATCTCTGTATCTATGTTGCTTGCCCCAAGAAATGCACCTGGATTTTATTATTCACTAGAGTTAAACACATTGACGTCCTGGGGAGAAAGCAGAAGAATCACCTTTTTTACCTCTACTGGTTAGCAGGGAAGGGCTGAGTTGTTACTCCCTCGAGACACCTTTTGGCTTGATGAACTCATTAGGGAGATGTAAATGTCCAGTCTTCTTTCTGGTCCGTATGGAAACATTATCTTAATATGAAAGAAGCCTCTGAGGCATAGAAAAGGGAACATAGCCATGAATTCTTTCCACCCAGGAAAAGAAACATGAAGTCTTATGGTTCATTAAAGGACCCTAATTTCTGAGCTTCTTTGGGAGATCTCAGCTGTAAACATCTTTATCAATTTTGCATTTGGGATAGAGGAATGGAAGTCCTATTGCAACTTTATAAATAATAGTTATTTTTTTCTTAATGTTTTTGAGCATTACATTATTTTTTTCTATTAAGTGTTTCTCTCCAATGAGGAAAATATCATGACTTTTAATGCAAAGCAGACTACAGCAGCACAGAGGTGGCCCTGGCTGAGATGGGGATGATCAGGAGTAATCTATATTCCATAATTAAATCTGTTGAACTGACAGGAAAAAAAAACTGCAGTTTTAATTTAGATATTGACTGTCCAGAGGAAAAAATATTCTGACAGCAGTAGAATGGGGAGTTGAGTTTCATTTATTCCTCAGATAAAGATGAATTCATTTCCTACCACCTGCTGACTGCTGTGCTGGGTTGGTGCTAAGAAATTAGCAAAACAAGACAGACGTGGTATCTGCCTTGAGCTCCCTCTTGATAATATTGCCCAGAATGTGGATTCCTAGAAGGCCTTATTCACTGCTATAATCCTCAGGATAAGACTAATACCTGACACATAGTGGGTGTTTTAGTTGAACAATAAAATTTGGTAAATTAGTGAATGATGTTTTTATATAACATCCATGTCTTTTGAATATAATTTTGTATCTTACACCAACTTATCAGATATGAAGAGAGCATTAATTTTACATATAAGAAAACTGGAGACAAAGCTGTCAAAAGATTTCTAAGACTTGTAGTCAAGTCATGACATTGGACTCATAGGTAATCAATTTTTAAAATATGAAGCAGTGAAATCCTTTCTTCAAACTAAATTTGACTCTGGAGTTCAAAGTGCAAATCACACAGAAGCTGAGATGCATGGATTCATGTAGCTGTGGGAGGCAGAGACCCTTTATTTCTACAAGTTTCTTCCCCACTTTCATCCCTTGGAACTACTGGATATATCAGGCTGATGAAGTGGTTTAGACCTTTGTTCCTCCTACAAGTACACTCTTCTGTATTACATAGTTTTCTCTTGATTCAGAAGCTAATCTAGCTGTGTGACCTCAGGTAGATTACTTAACCTCTCTAAATCTCTATTTTCTCATTTGCAAAATGGGAATTGCAATTAAAAATGCCTATAAGGTTGTTATGAAGATTAATAGGGATAATACATATAAGCAGGTAACAAAAGGCATGGTACAAAATAAGTGCTCAATGCATGTCAGCTATAATGGCGGTGGTGATAGTGATGATGATGGTGGTGGTGATAATGGTGATAAGGGGAAAGAATAGCTTCTGACACTCACATGGCCTAAAACAAAAGGATAAAGTGGAGCTCATTTTACACATGGTCGCAAGAACTTTCAATATTAAAATGAAATATAAAAAGTATCCATTTTATTTTACATCATAGCTGTGGTAACCAAGATAAAAATAAACGTTGAGAGTAATGTGTTCTTGCTTTTGTGGTGTCAAAAAGAATTTGTTTTGCTTTTCAGTTGGATTTGATTTAATAAATATTTAGTGAGCACAGTTCATTTATAACATTTAAAAATACATAATAAGTGTCATTTTATTCTTGTTAATGTAAGTTCATTAAATAGTTTCCGTGTGCCAGGTAGTCTTTCAGGCTCTGGGGCTCAGAAATGGGCAAGACACTATCTTGACTTTGAAACTTCTGGTGGAAGAAACAAGTAAAGTAATGTAAAATAAATTCTGTGGCACAGGTATCTGAAAATTACTTTTTACAAATTAAAAATGTCCATATTTCTCTGGTCACTTTGCTTGTCTAAGTTTTTTGTCTATTATATTTCTAAAGATGGCTCATGGGGAACAATATTCCTTGGGTTCTTGAATACTGATAACAATTTATACCTCTTTATAGTTGAAGGTCAGTTTGGCTGGATATAAAATCTTTGTCTCACATTTTCTTTCTTTAAATATTTTATTTAATTCTTTGAATATCTCCGTTCAATTTTCTTTTGAAGCACTGTCATCAAAAAGGATAAATCAAATTTTTCCTATGTAAGTCATATCCTCTTATTATCTGGATTCTGAATGAGTTCCTTTTTCTTTGTAATATTACTAGATTATGTCTTGGTGTTGGTTGTTCTGGATCAGTATTTTCAGATACATGCTATACTACTTCAGTATGTAGTTTTTATTATTTAAACAACGTTTTCTTAATATAGGTTTTAGAATTTGTTCTGATCCCTGGCTTTTTTTTTTTTAATTCTTTTTCAGGGCCTGCTATTCTTTGTATATCGGATGTTCTTTGCTTATCTTCAATGCTTGTCACTTTGTCTCAAATCCTTTTTATCTCTTTCTTCATTTCCTTAAGTTTAAGCATGTTTTTCATTTCACGTTCTTCTCTCAGGGCATTTTTGTCCTATTTATTCACTCTTGTGCTCTTTCTAGGCTAGGTTTCATTCACAAAATAGTGTTTTCTTTTTTTAACCATTTATTGAGCTGTCACATCCTTTTTGAGTTTTTGTACTTATGTAGCTTTTTTAATGAATTATAGAATTTTTTCCTTTTTCAAATCATAACTTTCACAACTATTTTAAATGTTTGCTTTGAAGTAATTTATGTCTGTTAAAAAGTTACAATAATAGTACAAACATTCCTGTATATTTTTCACCCAGCTTACTCAAATGCTAACATCTTACATATCTATACTATAATGATTAAAACCAGGAAACTAACATTAATACAGTAGCATTAATTACTCTACATACATTATTCAGATTTCACCAATTGTCCCAAAAATGTCCTTTTCCCAGGATCATAACATTGCATTAGTAATAATGTCATTTCCATCCCCTCCAATCTAGCAAGTTCCTTAGTATTTTTTTGTTTTCCTTGATCGTGACATATCTGAAGAGTACTTGTCAGTTATTTATAAAATATACCTTGATTTGGGTTTTTCTGAAATTTCTGCACAATTAAATAGTGATTTTGTATATTTTGGCAAGAACACCACACAGGTTATGTTGTTCCCTTCTCAGTGTATTATAGCAGGGGTGCATGAAGTCTATATATCTTACTGATGGTGATATTAACTTTGACCATTTGATTAAAGTGGTATCTTCTAGTCTTTTCCACTATAAAGTTACTGTTATTTCCTTTGGAATTAGTTATTATCTTGTAAGGAAATAGTCTAAGTCTATGTAAATATTCTGTCACTCACCATACTTTCACCCACTAATTTTAGCATCCATTAGTGATTCTTGCTTACAAAAATTATTACTGTCATGTTTGCTAAATGATAACTTTTCAATTTTTCTTCTGTATTTACTAATCTACTTATATATTTGCTACTTGGAATTCTACTGAAATGAAGAGTTATTACTTCTCTCCCTATATATTTATTTATATCAATATGGACTTATATATATTTAATTTATTCCATGGGTCTATTGTTATTTATTTTATTATCAAATCTTACCATATTTGGCCATTGGTGTTCCCTTAGAATTGATCTCTGTGTCAGTTCAATGTGTCCCCGTTATTTTTAAGTACTTTCTTACTTTCTGGCACCATGATATATTCTATACAGATATTCTTCCTTTCCTGCCCCACCTCTGAAATCAAACATTTCTCCAAGCAGCCCTGATTTTTTTTTTTTATTGGATAATGACACTTAGAAATTGAGATCTGGGTATTAGATATGTTTCTTGCCACTAGTTACTGTTTTTAAGTACTTCCAGTAGACAGAGCTACGAAATAGATGTATGAACACATACATACACATTTATATAAAACCATGAGTTCATTCTAATACCTTTGATTCTAATACAATATCACAGAGTTAATTCCTTATTTGTAATTCCTTTCTGTGACTGTGAGAAACCCGGTTGTTATTATTCATAATTGATTTACTTATTTATTCAATCCTAATAATGCATACAAAGTAGTTTTAGAATTGTTAACTCAGAACTGCATACTGCTGTGAAAAACAAATTTGTATCTTGTCCTTTTTGTATTTAGCTTTATAATTTATAGTGAAAATGTTGTTTTCTAATGTTACTTAGGTCGATTCTTTTCTTCTTACTTCCTTTAATGTTATTTATTTGTCATAGAGTTTATGTTCATTTATAAATGTTTTGTAATCCATATGGATTTTCTCTATGGTTCTCTCATGCCTAATTATATTTATTTATTTCTATGAGTATTTGAAACATTATCATGGTATATAAAAGCTGGAACTACACAAGAAGGTGTGCTCAGAGAAGTGTCACTGGCCTCTCATCCTTCCTTCCTCATTCCTACTCGCCCATTCCTTAAATCAGTCATACTGATTTCTGATTTATCATTCACATAGATTTTGCACAAAGGAATAAATGCATGTATATTTTCTATCCTCTTCAATCTTACATATGCTATTTTATCACTTAACTGTATATTCTAAAAATCACTGCTCCATATCAGTTCATAGAGATGTTTCTTTCTTTTTTTTAACAGTTAACTAACACTTCACTTTGTGAATGCAGCAAATTATTCAACTACTCTTTCACATGGATATTTACTTTTGTATGCTAATATTATATCCTGTTACCTTACTGAATTCTTTTCTTGTTTGAGTAAATCACTGGGTTTCTAGGGTTTTCCAGGTAGCTGTACTATTATCTGCAAATAGACATAGTTTCATATCTTCTTTACCAATTTGCATGCTTTCGATTGATGTCTCTTGCCTATGTTCGTTGAATACTACTTGTAATCATATATTTTAGAAGTTAATAGTTTTGGAGAGAGGGATCCTCATTACCTGTTCCTGATCTTAGTGAAAATTCCTCTAGTGTTTCTCCATTAAATACGATTCTTCCTTTAACACTTTTAGAATTCCAAACTTGAGGAATGTGTTTGTGTGTATTATGTAGTATTCATCAATTATTTTCCTGATTTTTCTTTATCAGAAGTGGGTGTTGAATTTTTTTCAATGATTTTTTTGTTTTAATAATTATAGAAATAATTATTAGTTCTTGATTTTTTAAAAAAATTTCTTTTATAATTTTCCATTCTAACAACTTTTTGTGAGAATGAATAAAGGATTTAAAAGTTCAGAAATGAAATTATTCTTTTAAATATCTGGTAAATAATATTATGTTGTTCAAAATATTAGCTACTTGCAATAAGTGACTTTAAGTGATTTTTGGCTGGCTGGCCTCAGAATTGGTGGCACAGCTTAAGGTGTCACTGTTCACTTGCATGTGTGTTTGACACACTATTCTTCACAGATAGTTCTTAGTCTGAAGACATAACTTCAGAAAACTTTACATTAGAATGTTGACTTTTTCAAAGGAAGTAATATGTATTTTTATTGAGGAATAAGTTTTATATAGGGTCAAGTGCTGTGAAAAAATGTGAATTAACTGATTACATGTTCTTGATGGGTACAAATCATATCATAGGGCTCCCTTTATATTTGCAGGCTGGCTGGCTCACCCCTTAATCTGGTCTGAGCTGATCTTGTGATCATCTGAATTGTCCCTTGGATATTTGAATGATATTATGAAATTAGATTTGTCAAAATAACTTAGGGAAAACACATTTTAATCTTAACTCTATTGATTTTCAAATTAAAACATATGAGAGACTAACAAAATAGTGGGAAAAATGAGGCAGGCAGGTGTGCATGTAGAGGGGTCCCTCCAAGCTTCAGGAGCTGGCTCTGCTCCAGGGGAGATGCCAGAAATTCTAAATACCACGAGTTCTAGTTCCTGGAAGAGTGGTGGCAACAAATCCCTTTATGAAGTACATGATTCCTTAGAAAATGTTAATTTTCTGTCTTTCCTGAAGGTATAGGATGAAGCACTGCTTCTTTACTTTAATGTGCATACAGATTCACCCGAGATCTTGGTAAAATGCAGATGAAGAGGTAGGGCCCAAGTTTCTACATAACTAATAAACCACCAGGTAACGCTTTGCTCCTTGTTTGTGATTACACTTTGAGAAATAAGGGCAGCTAGTTTAGATTTATACTGACCTAAATGTCAATCTTGTGCAATTTCTTTAGCAAAGATGACATCCGAACCCAGGTCAGTTCTTCTGGCCTATCTTTTAAAGACTTCAACTTCCCCATTCCTTGGCTCTGGGGTAATCGTGCCTCTGGTAATCCAGTCCCGGGTTCCTGGGGATGTGGAGGAACACCTGGTTTGGTCTCTTCTCTTCCCGTGCTCTGTTAATTATTGACTCTCTGAGCACCTTGTGTGGCAGAAATATCCTGAATATAATAATATGTCCCTGGCAACCCTAGTTGTTTGAGCTTTAGAACAACAGTGGCCTTGAAGCGAAGTTGCCTTTTGTTTTTCCCTCCATCTTCTTTTTCTCCATGCAAGCAATGTTTGTTTGAACAGCTCTGGGCCAGTAGTGCCCCATGCTGTTCTGTCCTGTTCTTGAAGCTTTCATGCATCCCTTTGTCTTTATAGATATTCTCCTCCTGCACTCACTGCCTCCTGTTACTAGGATGTGCAGTGAATGGTGAAACGGCTCGCTAAATCTCAGACGCGCTGTCTCTCTTTAGGCTCCACAGCTTGTTGTGCTGGAGGCACTAATATTATCAAGTCTGGCATTATTCATTCAGTCTGATGGGCACCATCTCTACATTTTTCAGTCACGGATGGATGAGAGATTTTTGAATAATCTTTTATTATGACTGCACCTTTATAGATTCTCTTTTGGGAAGTGACTCAGTCTTTCTCTTTCTTTCTCTGACTTGTGGTTCTTTCTTAGCTTCAGGAGTCCTGGTAGTTCAGGATATGTTTGTTAGGACCCTTGGTTGTATTACTTATTTCCCAGTTTCTGGGTGATCCCTGTTCTTAGCAGATAAATAAGATGTATAATTCATGTTAAGAGTGATTTTTAGTGACATCATTTCCCTTTAGATTGTCTGGCCTTTAAGGCTATCCTTTACTCAAAATATCATGCAGTTGCTTGCTTCTATTCAGTGACCTCTTAGCTAGGACTGGCGCTACTGCATCAAGCTTTGACAATTTCAGCTGAGATGCCTCTGTTTGGTCATAACATGACCATATTTTATGGAGATCAGAGGCTTTTTCTTTTTTCTTAAGGGAAAGATTGTCCCACAAAAAACTTTAGTTTTAAAGGTTAAAGATTTCCTAGACATAGGCTGCAAGGGCCTAAAAAGATCAGGCTGATAACGCGTTGAAACAATCAAGGTAAAGACAGGGACGGAGGTGCCTGAGCCTGAGTGGAGTATGAAAGCTCCACCTAAAAACATCCAAAGTCAGTGCAAAACAACTCATCCCAGTTCTGGTTAGGAATCTTAGTTTTGCAACAACTCCTAGGATTGGGGCATCTAGACAGGGTGATCAAACATTCAGTTTACATTTGCTGAAGAGTTTCTAGGGATGCAGAAATGTCAAGGCTAAAATTGCAACATGCCTGGAGAAACTGGATATTTGAGCACCCTAGATCTACCACACGTTGTTCACATAGTCTTTGTCTTAAACTAGATTGTATTTAAACTAAAGCTTTAAAAAAAGAGGAAAACTAGTTGGGTCAAATGCCTGCACCTGTGAATACCAACAGGAAGTGGAGGATTTTGTTCTGTAAATTTGTAGTTTTTAGTGGGGGAAAAATGTAGTTATCCCTTGGTATTTGAGGAGGATTGGTTCCAAGACACCCTTCCCCCCAACTGCAGACACCAAAATCCACGGATGTTCAAGTCCCTTGTAAAAAAAATGGTATAGTACAGTCAGCCCTCCATATCCACAGATACAGAGTGCCAACTGTAGCAATGATCACCATTTTATTCTTCCTATAATGAAAGCAGGACTTCAAACTCTATTTGAGAGATGACTGCTTTTCAGAAATTATAGGCACTGAATTTATTGCCAGTCAGTCATAGCTGTCCATCTGCTAATTCTCTCCACGTAGAAAGAGCAGCTGTCATTTCAGAAATGCTACAGGAGATAATAAGATGGGGTGCATTTCATCTTCAAATGCTTAAGACAAATCCCTGAGAAGAGCAGCAACAGTTCCTGACTGTGCGAATCTCTGATATTATTAACACAAAATGCCAAATGGATTTGGAGATTGGAAGCAAATGGATTTGCTTTAAAAGAAAAAACAGTCAAGTTAGGTATAGTACATATTGTAATAATCTGCAATTTCTTAGATATAGGAACTGCCAAGGCCATAGAGACAAATAGAGATACTCTCAAAATCACAGCCACACATAGAGTGCTGAGTAGAAATGCAAACATACGGGCTTCCCAAAACCATACAGCCTATGTATACCAGTGTAATAATTCATTGCCTCCAACCCTGCAAAACAAACAACAAACAAAATTTGCCTCAAACTAAGAATTTTCCTAACTTCTGTATGTCTCACATGGGCCCAATTTCTCTCTAAATCTATGTACTGAGATAATCTTAGATGACATCCTCCCTCTTGTAGTGTTTAACAGCCCAAATTCCAATCAACAATCTCTATTGATTATTCCTTTGCATTTTTTATTAAATGAATTCTTTTTTGTTCATCAGCCTACTGCCTCTACCCTTAAGTGTGCTCAGATTAGCTTGTACTGACCACAGCCTCTTGTCTAGGGTCCTTAGCCAAGATTCTTCTCCCCTGCATTCAGCCTGCGTATAACTATCTGATTATTCTTCATATAGAAAAATGTTAGGATGAGATAAGAAACCAATGACACAAAGTTATGCTATGCATCCCTGATCATTACAGGTGTAGATGAAGATGTAGATATAGATACAGATGTGGATATAGTCATGGACACAGACACAGGTAGAGTGACAGTTACACAGATATTTCTCCATGGAGATATCTGAAGTAGATATTATTTCACTTGCTCTTTAGAATAACCCTGGGGTGTGGGGGAAAGTAAGGCATATCTATTTTTTTTTTTCATATTTGAGAATAGTGACTCTCAAAGAGGCCCCAAATCCCATACTTGGAGACAGCTGGGAGTTGGAACTAGGTCTTCTTATCCAAAACTTGGGCTACTTCTGGTTGCAGTACAAATCTTTAGTTTTTCTATTTTGGGGAATTATAATCTAGGGTTATATTTCTGCTATGTGGTAACCTATGAGCCCTTTCCATGTAGATATTGCCCCTGAACTTGGTTTCCATGGAGCATGGGGAGATAAGATGTAGAGAGAGCTGATGTAGAAATGCTGGCTACTGGACACATACAGTGCTTGCATTTTCATTTATATAAACAGAAATGCTTTTAAAGAGGCTCAGCTGATTTTATCTCAGTCAATGTTACAAAGAAAAACAAATCCCTGGTTGATGAGAATTCAGGTCAAGGCAAAGAGAATCACAGAGCAGTTAAAGGGAATCCTGAGGCTCTGGGATGTTGTGCCTGCAAGAACCTTGATTTGAGAAAAGAAATTCCATTTAACACAGAAGACATGTTCAGGAACAAGTCTGGGCTGCCCGTTCCTTTCTGTTGCTATTGGCATTAAATATGTGCTTCATATTTTGTCTTCATCCTTGGTCCCAGACAGAACAGATAAACTCTATTTCTAGATGTCGTTGCCACTAAAAAGAGGAAGGGAGGAATAAAAGCAGGGAAATAAAAAAAAAGGTAGAGAGGAGGATGCACAAAACCTACCATTTCTCAAGTCAAAATATTTTAATGGAGAAATCGGGATAAGTGATTAATCTAAAGATTTTCGGTTTCCAGTGAGCTGTCAGGGGGTCTGACAGGCAGCAGGAAGCTAATATTTAAAGATAGTTTAAATAACTATCATGAAACATGGAGACGAAAGAGTGGTGAAAGAAGGCTGAACTAACTTCCCTCTACCTCCGAGGTTTATTGAAAACAGTGTTTTAAAAAAACCCAGAAAATGAATCTGATTCTACATTTCAGTGTTAGTACATTTATTCATCCAGAACTATTTACTCATTACCAGCTCTGACACAGTTTCCATCTCAGGATTTTGATGGTGACCAAGAGACTGTCTTTGCTTCCAGGAAGTTCCTAGTCTAATGGGAAAGGCAAGAGAAGTGAAAATAAAAAACCCATCCAAAATGGTTTCATAAGAACTCTGACTAAAGTTATCTCAGGATGCTTTTGCAACAAATAGCAGTAGAATGCAATGGCCTGGGAAATCAAGGAAATTTCCCTTGCTGGGCTGTTCCCCTGAAAGTTGGATAGGTAGGAATGGATGCAGATGAGGTAGTCCTAGCAAGGGGCCCTCAGACACAATTGCTCAGAGGGAACTGTGAGCAATTCCATGGAGCTGAAGTATAGAAGGACAAGGGTGGAGGGATGGATGGAGGGAGGGAAGTATGCTGGAATGCTAGTGAGGGAAATGCTGTGCTGATCCTCTCAATCTGTGGCACTTTGCTTGTTAACCCTATTGAGCAAATAACATCTTAGCAGGGTTGCTGTGAAACTCTCTTGTGCATGGGCTGCACTGGTCATCTCCGTGGGCTTTTAGGAGCACTCTACCTGACAACTCAGCATCTCAGTTCCCTCCCTCTGAGCTGCAGTCAGTGCTATCACTAACCAGCTCAGTCACCTTGGTAAAGTAACTTGGAACTTTTCAGTATGAACATTTTCACTCCTGAAATGAGAGACTGTATGATTCTGAGCTCATTCTAGCTCTCATATGCCCTGATGTAATCTTTGACAAAAGGCACTGTGATTCTCCAGACAAATGTCAAGCTTTCTGTGTTCTCCACCTGGCCAGGGAGGGAAGTAGTGTGACAAGGGAAAGGGCATAAGGGTTAGAGGCAAACAGACCCAGTGGAAAGCATAGCTCTTGGTTATGTGATCTCAGGCCGTTTATTTAATCATTTCTAATCCTCAGTCTCTTCATTGAGATGTGCTAATATCCACCTGGCAGAGTTATTGGGCCAGCTGGAAGTATTATATATAACACACCCAGCATGATAGATTGACCTCAACTTACTATTTGTGGAACTGAAGGGCCCAGAGCCTAGAGAAATTTATTGAATGTATTTTCCATGATTGTGTATAGTGGGGAACTACATTTCTCAAACTTTATCTTAAAACTCTGATAACCCAATATTAAGTCAAATATGGTTTCTAGTTCTTTCTGTGGCTGCAAACAATCATGGCACTTTGGGAGCTTAAACGACAGATCTGCAGCTTTCTGGACATCTGGAATTGATGCCAATTGGGCAGAAGTCAAAGGGAAGTTAGATACATTAGTTTAATTGTCTGTCTTGTGGAGCTTTATTTTCTCAAGTAATTTTCTTCTAAATGTGTATTTATTTGTGTATGGTTTGTTCCTGCAGTCACAGATGCTCACTGAGAGGGGAGGATTTGAACAGACAGTGGCTGTCTCCCCGAGCCCATCTCCAGCCAACCATCTACCACGCCAAAGGACTCCTCTACTACCTGGGCAGCATTGGCCGGAGTCCCGTGGTGAGTCACTCACTTACCTCTGCCTCCACACTCTTGGCTGGTTCCTTCTACTTTCCAGAAGGCAGATTATACTCTGCCATGGCAAAAATCCAAAACCAAAAACCAAAAATAAAGGCCAGAGACCTGTGAAGGACAAGCTCAAATGGAGGATGTACTGATTTCCTAGGGCTTCTGTAATGAACTACCACAAACTGCGTGGCTTAAAACAATAGAAACTTAGCTCACATTTCTGGAGGACAGAAGTCTGAAATCAAGGTGTTACCAGGGCCATACTCGCTCCATGGCTCTAGGGAAGAGTCATTTGCTTATTCCAGCTTCTCATCCATGCCAGCAATCTCCGGCATCCCTTGGCTTAGGGCAGCATAACTCCAACCTCTGCCTCTGTCTTCACAAGGCCATCTTCCCTCTGTGTGTGTCTGTATCCCAATTTCCTTCCTCTTGTAAGGTCATCAGTTATTGGATTAGGGCCCACCCAAATCAAATATGTCCTCATCTTAGCATTATTATGTCTGCAAAGACCCTGCCTATTTCCAAATAAGGTCACCTCACAGGTACCAGGGATTAGAGCTTCAACATAACAATTTGGAGCACACAATTCACTGTGCAGCACAGGCAAATAATCAGTTCAGTACTCACTGGTAAAAACTGGACAAGAAATTGTATTTTATCTTATTTCCTGGGCCTTCATTTTTCTGATATTTCAGTTATTGGACAAGAAATAAATGTACATGACTATTAAATAGTGTTTGGGAAAAATCCTCTAGGTGTTTATATCCATGTTCAACTAATACTTATTACATTCCAAAGATGATTCTGGCACTGTTCTAAGTACTTTATTCTCCCAAGCCTCTGGTACTATACAATTTATTTAAAAAAACAGACTATTTGAAATCAGAGATCTTGGTTTGAGATAAGAAAGAGGAAATGGCAGCAAAGTAACCACATGAAAATGCTCACTTATTAACTACAAACTGTGAACACACCTGTCTGTAAACTGTAGAGTGGCATATTTCCAAACTTAGAGTCCTTACTTTACCTAACAAACTTAAAATAGGGTGGAGAAGCTGACATATTGGCTAAATCAAATAATTATCTCTATCACTAACCACTTTTTGAACATCTACTATGTTCGATCTATGTTTGATCTATGTGATCAAAGAAATAGCATATTCAATAAATATTTAATGACAAAAATGGATGCATATGTAACATAGAATATTATTTAAATCTCAAAAGAGATCAAGTAAAGTGATTTCTATGAGGTCACCCAGAGTGTATGGCAGAACTGTGATTCAGTTCTGATGTATTTTTTCACCCTGCAACTCAACCTCTCTTCATTATTTACTCTTGAGAGAGTGTGCCAGGGGTCCTTAAGACTATCTTCAGGTGCAATGATTTCCTAGGATGACTCACAGAACTCAGAACAGCCATTATATTCACAATTATGGTTTATTACAGTGGGAGGATACAGATCAAAATCAGCAAAGGTCAGAGGCACATGTGGCAGAGTTCAGGAGAGACAAGGTGCAAGTTTCCCAATATTCCTCATCTAGTAGAGTTGTATAAATAGTACTTAATTCACCAGCAACAATGTGTGTTGCCAACCAGGCTCACCTAAGCCTCGGTGTCCAGGGTTTCTATTGGGGGTCAGCTATGTAGCCATAGAGTGCCCCAGATGGCTGACCTTAGTTACTCTGCCTCCAGCCTCTCCAGTGGTCAAACTGATACCTCATGGCCCAAGACTCCCACCAAAAATCATATTGTTACCATCAACCACTTGGCATGACCCACGTCCTCAGGTAAAGAAAGGTGTTCATCCAGCAGAATATTCCAAGGGGGTAAAGTGCATTTTCTAGGAGCCAGTCAAGGAACAGAACTTTCTAAGAATGTGGAAGGTTTGAACATTCTAGACTTGCTGAGTTAATCCTTTATTGCACAGAGAGCAAAGCACATTCTTTTCTCTTAAGAATCCTGGTTAAGCACTGGTTAAAATGTATAATATTTTCATGCTGATCTTGCCCTCCCTCAATCCTATAAGGCACTATTATCTCTGCTATCTACCCACTGGAATCAAGCTCATGGCCTGCATAGCAGGGCACCAACCTCATGGTTGAAACTTGGAAAAAGGGTGTCTCTCTGAGTAGGAAGCTTTAGGCTCCAAAAGGAGAGAGAAAAACTTAAAAGGGAAGAACTCCCTACCTGATACTCATTTAAACACACACATATTCAACCCACAACAACACAGGATTCCTCTCTGCTCTGAAAACCTCTAATTGAAGAGTAGAACATTTATTTTAAAGCATGACAGGTGAAAAGCTTGTTTAAAAATATAAATAAACATTAATTAGCTATAAACATGACAGCCACAGACTTGTTTCCTGCTGGGACCATCTGAGAGGTGGGTTGAGAAACAGCTGAGTACTAAATGCTATTCACAGTGTTGCAAAGCTCTCTAATGGGCTTAACATCACCTTATAGGTACCTACAAAGCTATAC
Organism: Lepilemur ruficaudatus; assembly: GCA_963574885.1. Classification (NCBI taxonomy): domain Eukaryota; kingdom Metazoa; phylum Chordata; class Mammalia; order Primates; family Lepilemuridae; genus Lepilemur; species Lepilemur ruficaudatus. Next base: position 16,787 of record CAUYRT010084826.1, read on the forward strand.
TGAATCAGTCTCCTGCCACTCACTCAGCACACAAGCCTGTCCTGCACCAGGAAGATTTCTACTGCAACAAGATTACTCTTGGGCTATCTGGTTGGAGATTAACTATGATTCTGCTCAACCTCTAGCTCAAATTATTAAATAAAATATTTTCTGAAGCACTGGGAGGGACACTGTATGGTTGCTAGGAAATCTCACCTGTTCTAGATGCTAGTCAGGCATTTGCCCATGGGCGAGTGGAATAATATGAACTCCCAGAACCAATGAGAATGTGGGGCTGTGAGAGAAAGCAGTACCCTCATACTGTCAGGGATTTCTAAATACCAGACAAATCACTTAGTTCATAGGCAACATGGCAATATTCACCTATTGTTTCATCCATCCACCCATCCACCCATCTGGGTGGTCATCCGTTTGTCCCTTCTCTTACACCATGTGTGTGAAATTGCTGTGCTAGGTGCCAGGGATACAAAGCCAATTAAAATATATATATATTGTCAGTTGACTTTGGTAGAGTCAGACGTAATGGGTGCAGTGTGAACAGTCTGGGGGATGGACATGCTTCAACCTCTGACTTGGGTGGGGCAAGGGCAATATATGTAACCTAAACATTTGTACCCCCGTAATATGCTGAAATAAAAAAAAAGAAAAAAAAAAAGAAAGTAGAGTCAGGTCTGCAAAGTGTGGTACAAAACAGTAAATACTGTAATGAAGGCCCAAGTGCAGTGTTATAGGAGCAAAGATGAGGGGTTGAGTCATTTTCTCTCAGGCTTATGGAAAAGCTGGAGAGAGTGGAGGTGCCATTTGAGCTGGACGTGAAGGACAAGGTAGGGTTTCCCTTACTTTACTCTAGTAAGACTGAGATATATTTTTTTTTCCCTCAAAGGATCTTCTGCTTTGTGAAATTGGAAATCCAAGGAGTTTTCTATGTTTGAGGTCACTGCACGGTGCAAAAGAAAGCAAGCTTTTCATTTAACAGGTGGCAGGTACTCATATCACACAGACCTTCTTGTGACTCCTTCCCTATGTTCTTGAACCCAGATTTTCTGTCTCTTTTGTTTGTTAGAGAGCTTAGATCTTGCATCCAAAAGCCCAAACACATAACAAATTTTGGTATACTCATACATTGGAATATTATTTAGTAACCAAAACCAAAACTCAAAAAACAAAACAAAACAATGAACTCCTGATATAGTCAATAACATGAATGAATCTCAGAAACATTATATGGAATGGAAGAAGCTAGACGCTAAAGACTATGTACTCTATGCTTCTTTTTATGTAACATTTAAGAGCAGTAAAAATAATTTACGAAAATAGAAGTTAGAATAGTGGTTGCCTCTGGGGAAGGGGATTGAATGATAAGGGCCAGGAGGGAACTTTCTACGTTAGTGGAAATGCTCTATATCAAACTCACTGAACTGTGTATTCAGGATCTGGGCCTTTCATTCCAGGTACACATTTACCTAAATATAGAAAATTAAAAACAAATCGGAGCAAAGTTATGGAGATTTAAAATGCAACTAGGAGACAAAGACCCCCCCTCCCCCCCAAATAAGACTGATCAACATAGAGACGTGCAAGTCAGGTCAGGGAAAACATCTCTGCCAGGACAGAGTAGAAAGGCTGTGGAAGGAGATCTGTTTAGAAGTCAGAAAAACCCAGCCAGAGAGAAGGCAGGTAAGTGAAGCCCAAAGAAGCAGACAGGCTCTACAGTCAGCTGGCAGGAGGCACTGAATCTGTTTCTCTTTGTGAAACTCCCCATAAGAGCAGGAAGCAAGGCTGGTGGCTGAGGGTGCGGGCATCACTTCCAGAGTGAGAGAAAGCCCTTAGGCTGTAGCACCCTTGGGGGAAGCTGGATGGACAGCTTCTTTTGAGCTGCCACGTTGCAGCTGGCCTGGCGCTTATGCTGCTCTGAAGAATTGGGGCTTCACAATCAGGAGAGGTATCGATTCCTATCCTCTCGGCTCTCCCTGTGTGAGTGCATGTTGGTAAAGGGATTTCAGTGCTCTTTGAAGAGCTCATTGATTTCCATTTACAACCCACACAAACTGGGCTGCCTTCTGCCCAGAGACAGGGCGGGCATATTGTGGTCTTGTCTTTCTCGGGGGCCCAGTGGAATAGAATTTTTAGCTACTTAAATGATTTTCCTGGTCTTATTTTGTCCCTCTGGCCTATGTTTTTTAGTTAATCAGCTTCTTTTAAAAGAGACACAAAAGGAGAGGGAAGAAAAGGGATGGCATGTCCCTTCCTATAACCCTTGTCTCCAAGGACTTCAACGTATTTTATACACACTATTTTATCTACACTTTATTCCTCGGAAGTGGTAGAAGAACAAGTGTTGTTTTTGCTCATTTTCATTGCTTCAGGCTAAGGTACTAAATCTAGAATTTCACTTTTTTGGCATTTGACGATATGGTAGAAAAAAACCAAAAACCTTGCTGCCATAATAGGGGGAAGGGACAGAATGCCAATGGAGGTCCTAGGTGAACAAAATTTAAACTTGGTTTTATATTCTTTTATTTAGAATGATTTTTATGCTATCTGAATAAACATTAAACAATGCTTCTTTAACATACCAGAAACCATGGTATGTTATACATACCATGTATAAATACACAAAAATTTGTGTATTTTTACTAACACAAATAATATATATTTAAGTGAATGCTAAAGTTTCTCAGATAACCTTAGGTGGAAAAGCAAAGGGCATATTTTTCTTTTTCCCTTGCTAGTATCTTCAATGTAGTGTCTATGCATCACAGGAGCTGAGAATCTGGGGGTCTTCCATATGCCAGAGAAAGTACATGTCAGATTTTTCAAAGAAATCTAAACAAATCTAAATAAATTTCCTATTTTTATTTTTTTCTGGGAGGGAGTGGGCAAGGAGGTGAGGTGCAGGGGAAAATAGGAGAATAGTTGCCCAAATTATGATCCCCTTCAGCCTTTGTGAAGGTGCCTCTGCCCAGAGCTGGAGGAAATGGCAGGAAGGCAAGAAATTTGTGGAGACAGGGCCAGAGAGCCTAGTTTTGCCATAAGGCTGTTCTCTGTGAGGGAGGGCCGAGGTCAAAGCAGAAGCTTCTGATGCAGACACAGAAGGGGCCTGTATGTGTCTGAGGACTGACTTGTGAGTAGAGCAAGGTAGCAATGGTCTTGGCCAAGGGCATTGGATGTAGGGCTGAAAGTTCCAGTCCTAGAAAGTGGGGGTTGTCCCAAGCAAAGCACAGTCCAGCCTTGGGGGTTGAGGCAACTGACAGCTCTCAAAGATAGGAATGCAGATCAGGCAACTGAGTCAAAACCAAAGCAAGCCTCCTTACATGGACTGGGCAGGTGTGGCAGTGGGTCAGTATTTACCGCCCTAACACACCCCACGGGTTTACCCAGGCAACTTAGAAACCTGTTATAGGTCAAAAAGCCTAGTCTAGATCCCATCATCTGGTGAAGACAGAGGGCCCAACAGCCTGTGTGCTCTGATTGAGTGTAACACACAAAATGAATAGGTGATGCTTCTACCTCAGAGCTTCAGCACCTGCACCTGAGTGACACGGAAGGCAAAGGCCTCACCCACGGACTGTGTAGAATGGTGGCATCCAGGTGGCTGCTTCTCTCCCTTCAACGCATAATACTGAGGAAAAGGAAACATTTGAGCCCCTGAGAAAGCTGCCAGGAACCCACTGCACAAGTGCCCTCTCAGGCGTTAAGCTGACTGCTCGTGGAGGGAAAGCCAGCCAGAGATGGAGAGCAGAAAACACTGAAACAAGACCTCAGGCTAAGTCTGGTTGTTCACACTCAGATTTGCTAATTGACAATCTTGTTATATTGCTCTTCATCACTGATAGATTAAATGTTTTTAAATGTTTTGTTTTGGAGAATTTTGGAACCAGACTGATCAGACTTGAGATATAACACATTGCTTTTTAATGGGTAGCCATGGACAAGTTGTTTAACCTCCTTTAATCTTAGTAGAAGTTGAATCTCTGTAAAATTGGGATGATATCCTCCTTCAAGACTTTTTATAGATTATAGATGTGTGTAAAATCTTAGCATGGTGACTGGCGCATAACAGGCATTCAAATAGATAGTAGGCATTAGAATTATTACTTACCAGAAGGATGTTAGATACAAAACAAAGCCACATACTAGGCTACATGTTCTTATGTTGATTTACATGGGCTCTTTCAGTGTAATAGAAATATTTTGGAAAGAAGGATTTTATAATACACAACACTGGGATGGCAGAAAACCTCCTCCAGCACTTTACAACATATAATAAAAGGTCCCACTGTGGGCAGTCTCATGAAGAGTTGCTTATTGGTGCATTCTGCTGGGTTTAATGTGAAAATTGTCTCCACAAATTAGCTAGTGGAGGGAGCAAAAACTATGTATAAGTAAATGCTGCTTTTCTGAGGCCCTGTTGGAACTTTGGCCCACAATGGCCCAATTTAAATGAAAGTCTCTGACTTTGGGAAAGGGAACAGAGTGTAAAATCCCCTTGCAGATAGTTATAGGAATAAATTCTGCACGTGCCCCCTGTGGTTAATCTCAATGGGATATTGCTGATAACTCAGATGAAACGCTTGCTAGGGAGAGCAAGGCTGTCGATAAGAGGTCTGGAAAATGGGGTCTTGCAAACTGGGCTCTTGGAAGGTAATTGACCATGTCACCAATATCACTTCCTTTATAGAGATGTTAACACCACTCAGGAACTTGGGTTCCTGAATGCTGTCTGCATGATGCTGCATGCAAGCTGGAATCTCCAGGGCTTTGGTGAGCCTTGGTTGGTTTAATTGGAAGCATTGCTGTTTTGAGTTTCTATCACACTCTCCAGAATATGTCTCCTCCTGACTCAGGCCTTGCTTCATCTTCCTGTGGCAATGCATAAATAATGCAGAGGTTTGCTGCTGGGAAGCAGGAATGAGACCCAGATGTCAGGAGTGGAAAACGCAGCAGTTTAAAGCTGGCAAATCAGAGCCGTAAACACAATCAGGGATAAGTGAGCCGTGGTGGGGTGTGGGGACAGCTAAGGGAGGTGTGTTTGAGATGGAAGGGGTAACGTCTCAAACAAAGGGCCCAGTTAACTTGCAGAGGAACCAGAATAGGACCAAGGGAGGGAGGGAGGGGAAAGTAGGGGAAGGCATGTGAGGAGCGTAACAACGTGGTCGTGATCAGCCTCTTTGCTGAGCAAGAAAGGATGGAACTCACGTTTGCATGAATTAAATTAACCTTGCAGTTTAGCTCAGACAAGAATGGATTGGAAAAGGTCCTAGGGAGATATGTAATCCAATCCACACCATATACTTTGATAATGAAGAAACTGAGACACAGAGAGGGCTATCAGTTTCACCAAAGGCCAGAAGTTCAAAAGTAAGCACTCCAGCTCAAACAAAACTAAATGAAACTACACAAAACCTTCAAATCTGCATTTCTTCCTATGTTCCTTGCCTTGGGGAAAAGCAGTCACTGCTCATTCACTAAATCCAGAGATCCAGGTATTATTCTTAACTTCTTCCTCTCTGAGCCTCTAAATCCATTTAGTCTCCAACCCCTATAGATATTACTTCCTTACCCACAAAACTTCCTTTCTCTACACACTTATATCTGCCGCCTTAAGTTAGGTTCTTGTCATCTCTCTTGCCTGGTCTCAGTCCCTCCGATCTTAACACTTCTATTCTAATAATCTGATCGAGTTGCTCCTTGCTCAAACCTTTGAAGCCTCCTTCACTCACCTTCGACAAAACGTCCTAACACCCTAGAATGGAATACAAGTGTATTGATGATCTGACCATAGCTCATTGCTATAGATACCCGATTAATTCTCCTTTTACTGTATACTTATTCTAAATTATTAGGATTTCTCAAACCCATAGCTCCTTCCTCCCAGTTTTCCATTTGCTTAGATAGTTCTCACTCAAAAGATTCATCTTAGGTATAAGCTGCTTTAGCAATCCCAGAAACACCACACGGCATGCCTTAAAGGCGTGCCATTCATCTGGGGTGCAGCGTGAGTGGTGCTCTTCAGAGGTGCGCGACATGCCCTCACGTGGGTTCCCAGAGAATCCTGGACTTACGTCTACCTCAGCTCTCCTCTGACTGTACTACAATGATCTGTTGGCTCCCAGAAGAGGCAATACAGAAATGAAAAGTGTTTTAAAACATTGCCTCTGGGTTAGGGCAAATTGGGGTTTAAAAATTTCTCACTTATTTGCAGTGCAAACTTGAGCAAGTTACTTATTTTATCTGAAATTCAGTGTTCTCAGCTGACAAACAGGCATAATAAAAGTACCTACTTCATCGTGAGACAATCTATATTAAGTTTTCAGGACAGTACCTGGAGTCTTCAATAAATTAACTATTGTAGCTATTCTTGTTGTTGGTGTGGGGAATGGTACTGTGCTATATGAACATTTTAGTTTCTCCTGCCACATAGCAGGCACCTAGTTAATATTTGTTGAATCAATTGATTAATATGCAAAATAAACCTGTAGATATTGGAGTGTCCTAATTGGGCACACTTCCTAATTATCTGGTACAGAATTTTACTGAAGGAAGTATAAGTATTAAATCTTCCAGTAGGAAAGAAAAAGCTTCTTCAACTGAAATAACGTGATAATTGTCTTGTAATTTGTCTGCAATTTGGAGGAATACATGTTTCTTATAATTAAGAGGCATTCATTTTTAGGGGCATCATTTGAGCAACAAGCAGAACAATGTCTCCATTTTCTTCATTCTGAATCTTCAGAGGCCACTAGAACTCCCAGGGCTTAGCAGTGCTCATTCCTGCAGGTGAATAGGTCTATAATTTGTCATTTACCTCTGCTTTTAGAGTCTGTAAGAATCTGAAGAAAAAAAATGCACTCTCTTCTCTAGTTGAATTCAGCATTTAAGGAGCACCTGTCACCAAGTAGGCATAGCTTCTTGCTTTATTGAGAAAACTGTTGCTAAGACACAGTCTTAATTTGTTTGCACACTTTTCATAAGAATGGTGGGTGTTTATTCACAGAGAAAAACTGAGGTATAAGAGGTAAAGGTACATAGGAAATTCATTATGGTAGAGGATTCAACCTAAAACAATAATTTCATTAGTTCCTCTAGACTACAGATTTTCAAAGTGACCAGGGGCATCAGTGTCACCAGGAGACTTCTTAGAAGTGCAAATTTGGGGGACTATCCCAGACATACTTGAATAACAGCATTGCTGGGGTGTAGCTCAGCAGTCCGTTTTAACAAACTCCAGGTTATTCTGATGCATGTTAGTACTTGGGATCCACTGCTCTAAAGTCTAGAATAGAATATCACTCGAGCCTCACAGGTCAGTAGGAATAGTAACTGAGGAGACTAGTTTTTGGCAGTTGGAAAATCCTGGAGTAGCCTCACCTGGGGCAGGTGCCTTGAAAGAGGATGTTCATTTTCTTTAAGACCTACCACAGCTACTCGATATTGCCTCCTGATCTCATAACTAGAATTAAATACCAGTATAATCCTGGACAATAACTACACACTATGACCCAGGAAAAAATAGCTACATACCAAAATAATTGCAAGATGTTGGTACTATATATCATCGGAAACCTGGGAAACGTGTGTAGGAATGGATTCTAGGGATACTATACTGATAAAGGCAGAATCTAACACTGGATTTGGCTAACTTCACTGATACGAGTGTATGATCGAGAGATTCTGGATTTACTTTGTTAGCCTGAGCAGCTGGAGTTGGATCTAATACCGTACTTGGTTGGTTGACTGAACCTTGTGCTGAACACTAGCCTACATTTAGTGTAGTCGCGATGCCAGAGCTTCCCTGGCATAATGGGGAGGACAGTGTGCAAAGTCTCAGGGAAATAGAAATGTGTACTGGATTCATCTTGTGAGACTTGCACATCCATCTCCCACCCATGAGAGATGTTCTCTCCACTAAGCAGTGAGACTTACATTAGAGAGGGGAGCATCTTCATTCCCGAAAAGCCATGTAGTTGCTCTCCCTTGACAGCCAGGTCTGCAGGGAATGCTACCACTGAGGTGAGGGGTCTTTGATTTTGATGGAGATTATGAAATCCTAGAGTAGCAGAGGCCAAGTGGTAGCACTTAACCACCAAAGACAAGACGAACACATCAACCAGCATATCCCTCTTTACCCCAGATAATATTTCTTGTTCTGATGTCTACTTTATCTGATAATTATTAATAATATAACTATCCCATCTTTCTTTTATTCAGTGTTTACATGGTATATCTATTTACATCCTTTCAGTTTTAACCTGTCTTTTTATATTTAAAACAAATTTCTTTTAGACAGAATATATTTGATCTTGTTTATTTATCCAATATATACTCTTCATCTTTTAATTAGTGTGCTTTGACCGTTTACATTGAATGATACTATTGATATGTTTGTGTTGAAATCTACCATCATGCTAGCAGTTTTCTACTTGTTTCATCTGTTCTTAGAGTTTTCTATCTTTTCTGATTTCTCTTGTATTAGTTGAGCATTTTTATGATTCTAATTTATCTCCACAATTGAATTATTATTTATGTCTCTTAAAAATGTTTTAGTGTTTTCCCTATTCTTTACAGTTTCCATCTTTGATTAACCAGCATCTACTTTGAGATAATATACTGCTGTATTTATACTATAAGGACCTTATAACTGTATATTACTCATTTATTTCTTCCATATTTTGTGCCATTATTGTGATAGATTTACTTTTGCATATGCTGTCAACATATACTACATTGCTACTATTTTGCTTTAGACTGTCAAGTGTTATGTTTTAGAGAAGTTGAAAAAAAAAGAAGAAAAAATACTTCATTTTGCCTTCATGTGTTTCATTTCTAGTGCTTTTTTCTGTGCTTTGATTCAAAGAGACTGTGACTTTTTGAGACCAAAATGATCCTTGGTTCCCCAAACTTCTACGTTAGGAATCAGAGATGAGAGATGTTTGGCCTCAAAGGGAGCCCTATTCTCCAACGGCCTTTTTATGTGTAGCCCAGAAGCATAACGGAAAAATAAGCACCTCCCAAGGGCAGAGTAAGGATCTACAGAGAAAAAATCCAGGAGAGCTCCTAACAGGGAGCAGAACCAGGGTTTAATCAACCAACCAGCTGTAACCAAAGGATATAGACACCTCACAATGTCTATCCCTGGGCACTTCAAAAGACAATTGACTACTGTGTCCATCCCATCCACCCCCTTTCAAACCTGAAGGTTATTGGGGGTATGGTTGCTTCATTTAACCGTTGTATGTGGATGAGTGGAGAGCAAGTTACTTGCCTTTATGGTGATTGGGAGGAGGTGGATATAGAATATAGAACTATAACGGAATCTTGGGCTGAGAGTCTGGTACCTGAGACAGAATAAGGTATTCAGGGATATCTCATTTGGGGAGGAGTTGAGTGTATTTTGTACATGGAAGGGAGGGGAGCAAATATTTAAACTAAGCAAACAGATTATTGTAGCGATTAGCTTTTATTGTATAACAAACCACAGAAAAACTTAGTGGCTTAAACAAAAACCATGCATTATTTCTAATGATTCTAAATGAGAATCATGCAGGTAAATTAGGCTATTCTTCTAGTCTGAGCCAGGCTGGTCGGGGCTGGATGGTCTAAGGTGGATACATTTACATGTCTGGTGGTTGACTTGATATCTGCTATGTCAGGGGGAATGACTTTGCAGAGTCTCATCGTCTAGCAGATTACCCTATGCTCATTCACACGGCAGTTGTTGTAGGGTTCCTAGGAACAGCCCGACAGCAAACCAACCCCTTTATAATGCTCAGCTTGCATCATATCTGCTCATTCTTATTGGCCAAAAGATGTCACACAACTAAGTCCAGATTCAAGGGGTGAAGAATTATATTCTACCTATTGATGAAAGTAGAACATAGTCCATTGCAAAGAGGCATGCATACAGGGATGGGAAGAATTTGTGGTTATTTTTACAGATTTCATGATTTTTCTCAATTATTAGCATCTCTCTTTGTAATAGTATTTCACATCACTGCCCTTTGCCATGTGACGTGCAGAGCCTCCCTGTAGGAGGAATATACTTCCCCACCCCACCGATGATAAAATTGGGTATGCAATTTCCTTTGACCAATGAAATGTGAGCAGATACGATGTTTGCCATGTTTCAGAGGAAGATTTAACAGCCATTACATGATTCTATCTTTGACTTTTTCCCTGTGCAACAAGAGTATCATGTCCCAAATTAGGGCTTCCCCGTTAGCCTAGATGCTAGAATGAAGAAGACACACAGAGCAGAGGAACAGCTGATTTCTAGCCTAAATGAACAATAACCCTTTGTTTGATAAGCCATTGACTTTTGGTGGTCATTCTTTACCACATCAGAACCTAGAGAAAAATTATAGTTACTTATTAGCATCTCTTTTTGTATATTTAACCTACTTTTAAAAAATAGATCTTTCCTATTGACTTTTTAAATTATTTAAAACCCTCATATATATTTTTAAATGTCCTCATTCCTCTTTTCTTTTCCAGCTTTGACTCCATCTCCTCCCTAGTCACAAGTAAATTTCTCCAAAGAGCTATACATGACTCATATTTCTTCATACCTGTTCTCCCCTAAGACCCCGATAATCTACATTCTTCCCTGAGAACTGCATCAACTCCACTCCTGCTGGAGTCACCAATGATCCTTACATGGCTGGTTCTGCTAACTAAACAGTATCTATCTGAGAAAGTTGACATTTTAAACAATTCAGGATCCAATGGATCTGACCTGGATTTGTTTTCTCCATTGTTTGGCTATTGTAGGTCTTCTGTGATTTCCATGGCCACTCCCAAAAGAAAAATGTGTTCCTTTATGGTTGTAGCATCAAGGAGACCTTGTGGCAAGCAGAATGCATGGTGGGCACATCTACTCTCCTGGAGGATGTCAGCTACAGGGTAAGTCATTGGGGAAGAATGACACAGACATACTGTGTTCACATTCTTTCCTTTGATATCTGTGCCCCACCATTTTTTTCTGGTAAATAAACATTTTTATTATTCTAACTATAGGCTGGAGGCATGTGTAACCTCTCCACATTTTTGGTGAATTATGTCTTACTACCTGGCTGCTTTGCTCTGTTTTCTATGTGATATGATATACTATAAAGGGCATGAAAACCAGGAAACCTCATTTTGATGCCTAGCTTTACAGTTAATAACTGTGTGACCATGAGTCATGGACAATACCTCTTCTAACTCCCATTCTGCCATCTGTAAAATGAGGAGAATAAAAAATACTGCCTCTGTTACATGGTTTGTAGGAGGAACAAAATGATACAAAATACAAAAGGAGCCAAATAAATGTGAAAGGATGAACAAATCTAAGCCATTGGACCATCCACATCCCTCTTCATGAGCAGTCTATGAAAAGCAGAGCAGTAACCCATGGAAACTTATTCTATTTTACCCAAGTTCCAATGGTTAGAGCTCAACTATTCCTCCACAGAACCACACAGGAAGTTAAGGAGTAAGGAAGGCAGGACTTCTTCCTGTCATGATAAAGAAAACAAGCTATTGCTTGCTGAGAATCAGGAAAAGGTAGAAGAGACAGAGTTGCCCAAACATAAAATAAAAATTGGTGTTTGTTTCAAATTCATGCAGAAAAAGGAGAAAAATTATGATGGTACCCACATCTCCTAAATCTGTTTTTCTGAGCATGTTAATTTTCTATTTGTGAAATAGCATCCTCCCCAGGGTTAATGATAGCACTAGAAGAATTAAAAATCCACCACACTGCTCTTTCACCTGGAAATTCTTCCTGGTTCCCTGAGCTTTTCTCCATCCTTCTTTACCCATGTCTACCAGAAACAGACTGCTGCTGATCAGCTCAGTTATCTCAAGGCTTTCCTAGCAGAACCAGCAGCTTAGCCTCAACAACCTATTTGCTCTAAGGCTCAACCAGAGTGATGGCAATAAACCACAAGATGCTTAACTGCTTAATTTTACTTAGGAAACTGTTTACTAAATCAAAATATTCTTCTGGGCAGCTCATGTTGACCTGCATAAAATTATCTCTTATGTATGGTATATCTTGAACTAAAAAACCTTACATAACATTATCCAATCTTACATATAGAGTCAGTGAGATTTTTACCTCTTTTTAAGAGAAGGTAACAATATTCACAGGTAATTCCCTATACACAAGCAGAGGTTATAAGACACAGAACCTTAAGAAATTCCCTATACGTCGTTTGCCCACTTTTCAGAAACTTTTCAAAAGAAGATAGACTAATGGCCAACAAATGTGAAAAAACGCTCAACATCTCTAATCATCAGGGAAATGCAAATCAAAACCACAATGAGATACCACTTAACTCCAGTGAGAATGGCCTTTATCAAAAAGTCCTAAAACAATAAAGGGTGTGGATGCAGAGAGATAGGAACATTCATACACTGCTGGTGAAACTGCAAACTAGTACAACCTCTGTGGAAAGCAATATGGAGATACCTCAAAGAGCTACAAGGAGAATGACCATTTGATCCAGCAATCCCATTACTGGGAATCTACCCAAAAGAACAAAAGACATTCTATAAAAAAGACATCTGTGCTAGAATGTTTAGAACAGTGCAATTCACAATTGCAAAGAGGTGGAAACAACCCAAGTGCCCATCAATACATGAGTGGATTAATAAAATGTGGTATATGTATACCATGGAGTTCTACTCAGCCACAAATAACAATGGTGATATAGCACCTCTTGTATTATCCTACATAGAGCTGGAACTCATTCCACTAAGTGAAGTGTCACACAAATGGAAAAAGAAACACCGCATGTACTCACCGTCAAATTGCTATTAACTGATCAACACTTAAGTGCACATATAGTAGTAACATTCATCGGGTGTTGGGCAGGTGGGAAGGGGGAGGAAGGGATGGGTATATTCACACCTAATGGTGTGGTGCGCATCATCTGGGGATGGACATGCTTGAAGCTCTGATTCAGGTGGGGCAAAGGCAATATATGTAACCTAAACATTTGTTCCCCCATAATATGCTGAAATAAAAAAAAATTTTTAAATAAATTAAAAAAAAAGACTTCATTTGCATATTTGAAATTCAAAGTCAGAAAAATATATTATCCTTATGTGGATTTTCCTAGCAGGATTTTGCTAACTTTGGGTGACTATCAATTAACCATAACCTGAACAAATCATCATGTTCTTCTCTGATATTTTCAATGAAAAAACAAAAAGGCATTACTAGAACTTGGAAAATGAATGCTTTATAGCTTCCTACATCTCTGTTTTGTTTGATATACAGGATCTCCTCTTTATCACCCAGGCTAGAGTGCAGTGGTGTGATCATAGCTCACTGCAGCCTCAAACTCCTGGGCTCAAGTGATCCTTCCGATTCAGCCTCCCAAATTGCTGGGATTCCAGGAGTGCATTTCCTTATCTTTGAACAATATCTATTAAAATATAACAGCGGTATGAGTTATATTTGATTGGATCATTAACATGGCATGGGGTGGGGAAAAACAACAACAAAAAAAACCTTGAGCCTCAAAGAACTTGATTGCCATTTGTGGATACCAGTGAATTGAGGAGAAATGAATTAATTTCAGGTCTTCTGAACTACTGCCTGGGAAGTATCCTTTTTTAGTGACATTTCCTGGCATTGATCCTTTTCATAAATTATAAGTTTTGAGGAGTTGCAAAGATAATAATTATTGACATTACTCATACAGTGCCAAGTATGTGCCAGATACTATTCTGAGCACTGTATATATTAATTCATTTACTCTTCCCCAGCAACTCTATATCCTGGAATACTGTATAGCAATAGAAGGTAATTGACAAATGACTGTTGAGTGAATAGATACCTTCACTAACATCCCATTTTATATATGAGGGAATGGAAATGCAGAGATTGAGTAAATTATCCAAGATCCCATAGTTAGCAAGAGCTGGGATTTGAACCCCACAGGTTCACCAACAGAATTCACACTTTTAGAATCTGCCTTCAGATATCTTATATTTTAAAGCATTTGCTATATTGAAAAGAAAGAATAATGAATCAAACTGTTCTACAATTTAAAATTAAAGAGACAGAGAAAGCAAGAATAAATCTTTGTTGGGAGCTTAGAAAACAGTGAGTTATCTGAGTTTTAAAAAAAGGGTAAATATACAATGCAAAGAGGCTTTAAAATATAATTTTTAACCTTGGAAGATTGACTGTTTGAGCAGAAAGGCTTCCTCCTCTTCAAACCTTTATTCATCAGCAAACTCCACTCTGAACAGTGTAATAATAATGATCATTATGGAGGGTACTAGGTGCTTTTCTACCTCATTCAAGTTAAACACTATTATCCCCCCCCCACACACTCTTTTATGACAACACTGAGGGCTAGGCAGACTAAAGCCCTGCTCAAGGTTAGACTGCACAGTGTGAATCCAGAATTTATATTTTTAACCCCATGCCCAACCATGCCTCTGCCACATGCTTAATCCAGAGAAAAGAGAAGACATTTGATTCTGCAGAGTCAACCCTAATAGAGGGGGCTCTTCCCTGGAAAAGATCTCTGAGCTAGTGGCTATCTAGTGAGTTCACAGTCAGCATTTCTTTGAGAGCTCCATGTTCTTTGAATTTTGGAAAACGGACAGATCTGGGAAGAGTCAGCAGAAATAAATGAATTAAAATGTAGCCCAGGCCTCTAAAATGAGCCTTGAAACCAGAGTTATTTAATCAGAATCAACTCTTCCCCTATGAATTACGGTTGCACCTTACTCCACTGCTACTGGACAAATGGAATTCAGTATCTATGAGGAAGTGGAAGACTCATTCTCAGGGTCACTTCTGGACTAGTCTCGAAATCCCTTCAAGGTCTGTATTGAGACCATGCCAAATGCCAGTTCCTATGCTGTGACACACATGTATGTCATCTCATTTATTCCTTACAACAACCCTAACACGGAAATGATAATTCTCCCATTTTATAGATGAAAGGCTGGAGACTCAAGAAGGCTGAATAGCTCATCTAAAGTCACACAGCAAGTCCATGGGGGAACTCGACTCTTAGCTCTAGTCTGTCTGGCTCTATCCTGCCTGCCTTTAAACTTTGTGCTATTATGTGTGGTATTTAGTGTTCAGGCAGTATTCTGAGTTGCAGTGACATCTCTCTGCTCTTTAACAGTCTTGAATATACATTTTGAAGTCTACTTTTAGAAAATACGAAAGAACCAGTAAAGAAATGAGGTTTTTCTTGGGACATGTTTATAATAAATAATATTATGATATTGAATGACTATTACACATTGAGCATATTACATCTTATTTAAACCTCTTTATACCTCTGTGGGATAGTAATACTGGACATATGAAGCAGTATTTTTGTTTTTTATAGTGGTTAAGCTCTTGTGATCTGAATTAGCATATCTGGGTTGAAATTCTTATCGTTTTACTAGCTCTGTGACTACTGAAAAGGTACTTACTTAACTTTTATGGCCTCTGTTTTATCTCTAAAATGAGATAATAATATAACCTACCTCGAGGACTTGTGATAATTGAGTTAAAACATGTGGTAATACATAGTAAGTAGTTAGTGAAACAATACCTATTATAATTTTGAAGTTATAGAAAATGAAGAGAAATTTAAGGTCACAGAATAAGTGGCAGGGAAAGAGTTTAATGTCCCAGGTCTTCTTTCCCCACCCAAGTTATCTCCCAGGGAGCTTTGAAGCAAGGCTCCAATGGATCAGTTCACATGTGGAGTTCATCTGTTTTCCACTCATTAACACAATAAAACAAAGAAAGAACCTCCAGTTCAAAATCTGTGTCATTGCCTTCGTTTCTCTGACAAAGACTTATTTATGTGAAACCAAAAGGGAAATGAGATGATAGAATGAAAGTCTACTATAAATGCCGTAGTTTTGGAACCTATTATTTAACAAATGGATAAACCACCACTGTGGAGATGAAGGGAAGGATACTCTCAATTCCCCTTATAAATCCCACGTCCACTGGGATCCAGTGAAGTGATCATAGCTAGTGAAGCTCTCCAAGGTACATACAATTGATAAAACGTGTGGTCATTGGTATAGGGGCTTTATTATCTAACAAATACAAGTTCATTTAATATCAGATACCAAACCACAGATCTAGGAAGCTCAGAGAACACTAAGCAGGATAATGCCAAAAAACACCCCATCCCTAGCAATATTATTTTGAAACTACAGAAAATCAAAGTAAAGAAAAATATGGAAGGAAGCCAGACGGAATAAAATTCTTTCCCATGGAATAAAAAAAAAATTAGGAATTTCATCTGACTTCTCTTTAGAAACCATGCAAACAAGAAAAGAGAGTGGAGTGAAATATTTAAAGTGCTGGGAAAAAAGCCCAACCAACCTAGAATTCTACACCCTATGATATTATACTTCAAAAGTGAAGGAAAATAAAGACTTTCTCAGATAAACAAAAATTGAAGCAATGTGATGCACAGAGACCTGCCTTGTAAGAAATATTAAAAGAGGCTCTTTAGAGAGAAGAAAAATAATATCAGTCAGGAACATGGATCTACAAAAAGAACGGGAGAGCACTGAAGAAGGAATAAGTGAATGTAAAATAAAAACTTTTATTTTTATTATTCTTAATTGATCTAACAGATAACAGTCTGAAATAATAGCAACAACATATTTGACTGTTTATATGTGTATACACACATACACAAACATGTATAGATGCTTATATGTCAGTGAAGTGAATGACAGTAAAATGCAAGGGGTAAGAGGGAGAAATGAGGATTATTTTGTTATTATAAGGTATCCATACTACCTGCAAAGTGGTACACTGTTATTTTGAAGTGGACTTAGATTAGCTGCAAATGCATATTGCAAACTCTAGCCACTAAAAAAAAAGTAAAAATAAAATGATATGCAAAGAAAGGATAAAAAATGGAATCATATAAAATGTTCTATTTAAATCAAAAAAGGCAGAAAAATAGTACAAGACAAAAATAGAAACAAAGAATAAAGGCAACAAATAGAGAATAGTAACAAATATGGTAGATATTAATCCAACTATATCAATAACTAATTTGAAAGTCAGTGATCTAAATGCCTCAATTAAAAGACAAAGATTGTCAGAATAGATCAAACAATATGGCACAACTATATGTTGTCTACAAGAAACTCATTTTAAATACAAAAACTCATACAGATTAAAAGTAAATGGAATATTACTCAATTTTTAAGAAATGACAGTGAGTTAGCACCTCTTATATTATCCTGGATTAAGCTTGAGCCCATTATTCAAAGTGAGGTGACACAAGACCAGAAGAATGGGCCCCACTTGTACTCGCCATCAAACTGGTATTGACTGATTAACAGTATGGTGCTCAAATGGTGGGAGTGATCACTAGGGAATTGGGGGTTGGGGGGTAAACCCACATCTGAGCGACGTGGTAGGCACTGTGGAGGGGCGGGACATGGTTGAAAAGTAGTTGGGGAGTGGAATTAGGGGTCTCAATAGGGGAAAGGAATTCCTCTAAAACTGATTTATGTGATTAACTGTATACCTTGGTAAATTCACTGAAAATCATTTAATTGTACACTTAAAATGGAGTAAAGGCATGATATGTAAAGTATACTTCAATAAAGAAAAAAATACTTTCTTATGAAAAATTTCAGACACCTGCATAAGCATACAGTACAGTTTAATGAAATCCCACGTACCCAGCATCTCACTTCAACAGTTATCGAAGCATGGCCAATTTCACTTTATCTATGTCCTTACCAATTTCC
>CAUYRT010084834.1:0-11858 GCA_963574885.1 Lepilemur ruficaudatus
GATGCTTTACTGAATTGTTTTTAACCAGGGTATCAAACATCAGGAATGAGTTCAAGTTAAAATTCACAGGAGAATGGAAACATCTTAAGGTCAGTCACTTCACATGCCCATCCTGATACTTTGAATAATCTGGAAAATTGCTGTAAAGAGAAAGAGCAAATATTAAAATAAGTTTTGAATCAAATAGGTCTGCGGACTGGCAAATATTTATAAAGGTAGTTGAAGAATCCAAGGATACTCTTACATTTGCAAATGCTACCTAACTTCATTGTAATAAGAAGTGAAGACAAGCCTATCTTAATAAACAAATACCCCTAAGTTATTTTTGTAAATCTCAGCTTCCCTGAACTTTATGTCTAAGTGTCCAAGTGAGGTTTGCAGATAACTAATCATTTTTAGAAAGAACGTAAAGCTCCAAAGCAAAGAGGTTTTTCTAGCACAGTTATTTTTGGTTTCTCCTTAAATAATTAAGCATCTTTTTAAGGTCTGGCCTATAATATATGCATGTTTCCTCATTCTCACAAAGCTGAAATTCAATCATCTTTAGGTTATATAAACTACTTGGCTCTTGGCCATTTATCAGGAAAGCTTCCTATTGCTAAGTTAGGAAGAAAGGCAAAGGGAAATGTTAAGCAGAAATCTCAACAACTTTAGAATGTGGAAAACAGAAACATTTACTTCAGTTTTAACAGCTTGTATATTAAGATAATAACTGAAGAGAGGAAAGACATTTTGTAACTCATTTGCACAGGCAAATGTCTATTACTGTAACAGACTGCCCAGACAACTAATTTTTCTTACCACATGTCAAATTTTTTTTGATTAATTTAAAAACATTTGTCTCATACATTGTCAATCAGGTACGTTTCCTCAATAGTAAACCCATTATTTGCACAAGCTTTATTCCATAAAACATACCCAATTTTGACACAAAGACATTAGGTTCTGGTATGTGTCAAATCAAGTTCTAACTCCCTATGTACGTGATGTTTATAAGCTTCTTTGCAAAGGGACTGATAATGTAGTTGCATTACATTCTAAATGCTCATTTCGTGTGTTTTTTGTTTGTTTGGTCTTAAATTTCTTCCAACTTACTTATTACCAAGGACCTGACCTCCTTTCTGATCTCCTGTGAGCACAAATCAAGCTGGGAGAAGTTTCTGGAGCACCACCCTCTGTGCATATGTGGGACAAGTAATTTGGTTCATACAAAATAGAATTATATGGCGCTTCTGGCAGGTGGAATGAGAACTACGCAGGTGGGACTCACCACTGATGGGCCACTACGTCATCCCAAACCCTTCACCCAAGACTCTACCAGATGGGAGCCCCCAGGACACTTACCAGAGCCACAAACAACAAAAATGAAGAGAGCCAATAACCAGGGTCCTACAGACGCCTTCTCTTCGGGGGCATTTCTCTGCAAAAGCGAAAATCCACCGTTCAGATGCAGAGAAACCACTCGGACCCCAGGCTTTCACAGCCTGCACCCCGGGCCAGGTCCCAGGCCTCCTCACCTCACAGGTTTCCCCTCGTTCCCAAGCCCCCCGACTTAGGTCCAGCTCGCAGCCTCGGGCTCCCAGCCCTCCACGGCACCCGGAGCCCGGAGTCGGCCGGGTCTGCGGCAGAAAACTCGACGCGGCCCCAGGGCCCGAGACTCAGCCCCAGCTGTGAAACGGAGAGGGGCGCCCGCTCTTTCCTTACCGAGGTCTTGGCGACGTTGCCGCGCTGGGTGATGTTCTTGCTGTGCTTCTCGTTGGCCATACGGATCCGCTGTTTGGCGACCATTTTTCGCGGCGCCACCACCTGCCCCGGCCACCCCTCACACTCGCACGCTCGCCGATCCTCGAGCCGCTGCGAGGCTCCGCTCCGGGTGCCCGCGCCACCGGAGCGCCGAGGCTATCAGGCCGGGCACTAGCTACAGCCGAAGGGCCTGGGCGCGGCGAGCGCGGGGACTGAGCGCTGGCGGGGCGCGGGCTGCCGACTGACTGACGACGCCGGGCTGACCAGCCGAGCTAGGAGGGTGCGCGGGAAGAACAGAGCAGGCCGCCGGGACGCCCTCGCGCCGCTGCCGGGAGCGTGGAGTGAAAGAGGAAGCAAACGCAACACAACCGGACGGTGCAGCCCGCCGCCTCGAACCACTTCGGGTTCGGCTGCCAACGTCAGCACTGGGCGGGCTCCGCCCCGCGGAAGTGCGGGCTCCGCCCGCTGAAAAGGGAGGGCGAAAGCAAGCACACTCGCCCTGGTCCAGCCCTCCCAACCTCTGTGAAGCATCGCTCCAGTGCCGCGCGTGCGCATTTGAGCTCCTGTGCCGCTTCTCTCCGCAACCGGAAGTGAATCGGCCTCGAGGCTGGTGGCCCCGGAAACACCAACTCGCAGTCTCCACGCCTGAGGAGACGTGTAGGGGACGGGTTCGGCCCTCGTGAACTCTCACACGGGACAACATGGCGCCGTCCACGCCGCTCTTGACAGGTGAGTTCCGGACAAGCAAGGGACTCTTGTTTTTTTCAGAGCAGTTTCGTTTTCTGTCTTTGCCCTTGAGAACTTACTCGAGGAGCCTTGGAGTCTGATCCACCTCTTGTTGTGGCTTGCGAAGTCAGACTTTTTGGCTTTCTTGATATCGCGTGGCAATCGGAAGTGAAGCCTCCGCCCCTGGGCTTCAGCATGCCCCCCTCCCTTTTACCCATCCGTCATTCTTCCCTGCCGCTTGGCCTTCTGCAGGAGTAGAAGACGGGGGAGAAGAGCAGAAAGTGCTAGTTGAATTTGTGAACTCTGGGTCTGCAATACTGGTGCTACATGGGTCCCAGTGAAGTCATTTAGCTCTATAATAAGAACAAAAGATAAGCATATCCTTTAATCCTGTAGAATGACCACACTCATTAAATACACCTGGACTTAGGTAATTCTGAATTCCATAGTCCCTGCCTTAAAGAGGTTTTTAGGACTGAATAAGGGGAGTGGAACTGTGGTAGTGCAGATTTCAAATGATGAAGGTGTGCTTTGGGGGAGTAGTGAGCATGATAGAAATATTCTAGCAACATTTGATATTGAAATGGTTATGAGCGTTTTAGTAGAGGACTCCTGAGATTTTGAAGCTGAGGAGAGTTTGTAGTGTTGAAGAAGATAATAAACTTAGTATTGGACGGTGCCGGGGAAGAAGACACTGGACTAGGGTACGCCTGGGAGTCTTCGTATATGGATATCAAATAAGAAGAGGGAAGTTGGGTGGGAAAAGAAGACTTTGACTAAGTCGCAATAACTTCATAAGAGGAAAAAAGAAATCATTACGAGAAAGGTTGTTTACAGTTTGAGGAAGGGGATCATATTTCCTCGAGACTTGAAAGAAACCTTAAAAAGTTTTTGCACTTTTTGCTATTCTACAAGACCTTTGGTATTAAGCACCATGCCCACTCATGTTCAATCCATCTACTACAGTTTTTTCATCAATCATTTATCAAACTCTGACTATAATATGATAGGCAAAAACTGTTTAAAAGGCATAGTTACATAATTACATAATTAAATGAATTTTTTCTCTAGAGTCACAAAGGTAGCTTGTATGTTATTCACAATTTTTGAATACTAAAAGCTTATTTGAACTCTAATAAAAAATTAGTATGTTTTAAAATCTGATAAACTTTTCAAATGCTTGCAGTGGTTCCTCACTGCTTGCAGGGTAAATTCCGTTTTGTGTAGCATGGCATAGGGAACCCTTTATAATCCTGGGATAGCTCTTGACACTCATTTATTTTCTTGCCAACACATCTTATTTTGTGTTCTGACCTGCTTGAAAATCCCTTTGAATAACCTATTTCTTCAGCCTAGGAGTATTCTGTTCCTCTTGTTGATTTGACAAACTTCTTTTCATTTGTTAAAATTCATATCAGACATCATTGTTCATTGAAGCCTTTCCTTACTCTTACTAGATCAGTCATTCCACTGTCTATTTTGTACCTAATGTATAACTGAAATTTTTTTTCACTTATCACATAGGATAATTTTCTAGATGTTCACTTGTTTTTCTCCTTTGCTAGACTGTGAGCCCCTTGATGTCAGGCCAGGGTCTTATTCATCTCTGTCTTCTCAGTACCTAGTACAGTGCCTGGTAAACAGTAGGTACTCTAAATATTTAATGGAGAAATAAATTAAAAAAGAACTACTTTGTAGTCACATTAACCAAGGATGACTATTTTCGTGCAGTGCTTAAAATCAAGGACTTTGTAAGAGCTTAAAGGTTATGTATTCAGTCTACCCCTCATATTCTTAGAGATCCTGAGAGACTGTGTGGTCAGATTCACCCTGCAAATTGGAGAGGTCAGGATTATATGTATTTAGATCATTCAACTCCATGGTCCATTTTTCTTTCACTAGAATACACTGCTTCATTTTTTAAATGTTCTTAGTGTAGGTATTTCACTCAACAGTAGATTATTTTACTTCCATAGTCTTTTGTTAAACATGAACTGATGGGATTTTAGAGCTGTGAATAATTTGGAGATATTCCAGTAAATTTTATCAGTCATGGCTCTTAATTAGAAATGACCAAAAAAAGCCAAAGCAAATGAAAAGGAGATTTTTTTTTCAACTCATGTAACCTAAAAGCTTCAGTACTGCCATATGCATGTACTCACATGCTTCAAAAATCTGTTTTTCTTCATCCCTAGATCCTTGCTTTCTTCTAGATTAAATTCATTCTCAGTCTAACATTCAACCAGTCCAGTAGTTCTAAAGGAAAGAGCACATTGTTTGCCAGTAGTCTCAGCAAAAGTCTCAAGGCTAGCTGTCTGTGACTTTGCTTGGTTCCTGTTCATCTTTGCATCAGCCAAACTTTTAGTCAGATGGTCAGGACCAAATTCTATTTTAACTCCTAGATAGTTCACAAAAGATTAGTGTCTCCTAAAGAAGAGGAGTTACATGCTAGGCATGTAAAACAACAATGTCCATTACATGATATTCATGTTGTCTAATCAGCTTTCCTAGTTGAGATCATCGAGATAATTTATTCAAATTGGAGACATTTTCCTAAACCGATGTGTAGTTCAAGAAATGTAAGGTTTGGGGAAAGTATCATATTTTAAAGATTACTATATCCCTGACATAGGACCCTTGTTTGTGACACCCTGGTGTTTTTCTCATTCTAACTCAAACCTGGAACAATAAATAGTATATGATTCTCTAGAAAGACTAGTAAGTTTAGAAAAGATACTATGTAATACAACTTCAGCTATTGTTTTTAAACAGTTACTATGTGAAACTCTGGCAATTATTTGTTGTAATGAAAGGAATTGTTTGCATTCTAGTTTTTTCTAATAGAACATATTACTAATACCCTTTGATTAAAGGAAGAAATAATTTAAAAAAAGGAATCACACTCAGTCTGAATACACTGTATTAAGCTAACTATACATTATATGCACTGTTTCACATTCAGACATTTCTAATTGAAATGGATTCCTCATTAAAAAGTTATATGTAGAGCAAATTTGTTTGTGTATGGAAAAGAGTTTGTTTTTAGTCCATATTTATTTTTGCTTTTATTAACTTGCAGAACAGTTTATGTTCTGTTATGGACCTGATTTTGTGTTTCTCCTTACAAACTTTGTTTATGCATTTATTCAGATTTGAGGCAGTGTGTTTGGTGGTCCCGTGGATCTGTATCTTTTGCTTCGACAGTATTTGAACGGAATAGACCAAACACTTTAAAAAAAAAAAAAGAAAAGAAAAAAAACTAAATTTGTATGAGGAAGCTATATAAACTAATTAAATCTAGTAAAGTATCTTAGAGGTGCAAAATGTGTTGCGGCATTTTCTCCTACTTAGGCTTCTCTATACAGAGGTATGGAATAAAATATTTGTATTAAATAGTGATTTATATTTATCAACAAAACTATAATGACCCAATATGATTTTTATCATGAATTCAATTGGTAATTACTTCAATTGATATCCTAAGACGGACATATCCATCAGAAAGTATCATGTACAAAGAAGGTTGTCTAATTTAATGGGGGACCATCAATATTGTCAGCGTTCATAGTAGCTTTGATATATATTTTTGTCTCTTGAAATGTTTTTGTCTTAGTACAAAAATCTTAATCTGTTCAGTATTTGATTATAACTCTATACTTTTATCCAGTATTCCCAAATAAAACCCGGTGTTGAAAACTTAAACTTGCATTTGGTTTAAGTTCTTTTTAAATTGTGAACAAAACATTACCAAAAATGATTTTTAAAAGCTTTTCATTTTGATATAACTTAAGACTCACAGAAGTTGCAAAAATAGTAAAGAGAATTCTATGTACTTTTTATCCAATTTTCTCCAACGATAACATCTTATATAAATGTATATTATCAAAAACAGGAAATTGACACTGGTACAATAGTATTTAATAAATTGCAGTCCTTATTCACATTTTATGTGTGTGTGTGAGTATGTAACCAAAATACTAAGAAATTTTATCACATGTATCGATTCATGCAAGTACTGCTATTAGAATATAGAACTCCATCCACCAAAAAACTTTTGTGCAACTCTTCTATATAGTTAGATCCTTCTTCCAGCTCTACCTTTTACAATCACTCTGTGTGGTATCATGATAATTTTGTCATTCGAGAATGTTATATAAATGGAATTATTGAAAATGTAACCTTTGGATTTTTGTTTTTAAAAGTTTTCTTTATTTCAAGTGTGAATACGTACATGTTGAAAAGCAGTTGATTAATTTGACTCAAGATTTTCCTTCTCCAGAAACATACTAAAACCAGGAATTAGAGGCCACATGAGACTTGGACATTACTTGAGCAAGAAAGACATGGCAATTTTCACACTGACTTTTCTGTTGCCTTCTGAGATTTTGGGTTATTAGGCTAGGCACAGTGGCTCATGCCTGTAATCTCAGCATTTTGAGGGGCTGATGTGGGAGGACCACTTGAGGCCAGAACAGAAGTTCAAGAGCAACCTGGGCAACATAGCAAAATACCATCTCTACAAAAAATGTTTTTAAAAATTAGCTTTACGTGGTGCTACACACCTGTAGTCCCAGCTACTTGGGAGGCTGAGGCAGGGGGATCGCTTAAGTCCAGGAATTTGAGGCAGCCGTGAGCTGTGATCATGCCACTGTACTCCAGCCTGAGCAACAAGACCCTGTCTCAAAAGGAAAAAGATTTAGGGTGAATGTGTGTGAAAAAGTGTGGGTTAAACGGATTTTCTTCCCCTATTCCTTTAGGGTCTTCCACTTGTTTTAGTTTGGGAAATAGATAAGAAATACAAATTTTAGAAAAGGAAAACTTTCTACTGGTTGCCCTGAATACTATGAAAGTTCTCTGCTGTAGTCAAAAAGGCTGATTTCATGGATTCTGAGGTACAGCTGCCACTTAAGTAATGTACAAAAACTCTGAGTTTTCCTCAAGTGAACATAATGGTTGGTGGTAACAGCAAAATCAAATATGGAGGACCAAGACTACTAGTTAAAAGTTTCAGGAGAACACAGGAGGCTGAGATGAGCTGGGTAAAAGCTTTTTTCTTTTTCTTCTTTGCCAGTCAGTTTGGGTGTATGTTCTTGGGGCCAGCAGTTAAGGTAACAGAACATGGTTTGATTGCATCAATCTTTTCTAGTCCTATGCAGCTTCGTTGGGACTATGTTAACAATGTGCCATTTTGCTATCCTAGACCTGTGTGTGAATTCTAAAAGAGCTCTTAAGTGTGTTTGCTTGCAGCAGCAGCTTGTGGGAGGGTCCTCATGGTGACAACCTTTTATGTAATGTAGGAATAAGATGTAATCTGATAATTATGAATGTCCTCACTTGAGAAATTTATTTTTGATTAATCCTTCAAATGTTTGTTAAAATCTTAATTATAGTATTAAGAGAAAATGGCCTTTTCTCTTCTAAATTGTAATGTGTCATACTTGATATTGCAGTAGATTATGGATTTGGTAATTAGAAATGACACCACTTTGCTTGTATGGTAAGAGAATTTTAGTGCTAAGAATTAAACGTTATAGTATTTAAATCTAGGAGAACATTTTCTGGCACAAGATGTTTTATAAATGTCATTAGAGATTTTTAGAATGGATTATCTTCAGTGTTTCATTCCAGCTGTAGCAATAGGCTGAGGTTTTTGAAATCACTATCTCAAGTGCAGTGATGGATTCTTTTTTTCGTTTTTCTTTTTTTCTTTTTCCTTTATCCCTAATGCCTAGCACATAGTAGAGCTATGCAGAGGCTAGATCATGTAGAGCCTTGTAGGCCATCAGTGTAAGGAATTTGAGTTTTGATATAGGCAGAGTGCTTGGCTAGGTTCCATTCTGTTTACAGGCAAAGTATCCCCAGGGACAACTGTTTTCCCAAACTAGCCCAGCTTAGTATTTTGCATATGAGAAAACATGGCATCCATCTATGTATATATACTTGTGAATGTCTAGCAAGAAACTCGTTATTCAATTATGTATGTTTATTTTCCATCTCTCCACTAGAGGGAGGCTCCATGAGGATATAGGTTTCATCTTGTTCATTAGTGGTTCTTTTACTTTTGTTCTAACTTTAGATTATTTACTTTGAGATCATAGGATACCTGAAATTTGAGCTAGTTAATTCTCAGGTAGAACATCAGTGTTTTTGAGAACTGTCTCTTGGCAGTTTTTGAGAAGGAAAAGGAAATAGAGATCAGAGTTGGGGCCAATTTACCAATTTTGCTGCTTTCCCAATAACCAGGAGAAGGGTGCGAAATTTGTGAATAATTGGCAGAAAAGGAAGCAGATGTAACGGTAGCCAGGACCCTTAGTAAAACGTTTTCATCTCTCCAGCCCTTATACTGTCGCTGCTAGTAAGAAGTCTAACTAATGAAGCCCGATGTGGTGGCACATGCCTATAGTCCTAGCTACTTGGGAGGCTGAAACAGGAGGATCACTTGAGCCCAGGAGTTCGAGACCAGCCTGGACAACATAACGAGACCCCCATCTCTAAAAAAATAAAATAAAAATAAAAAATTTCTGCCTGATGAAATAGCAACTCATAATCAATTTTTTAAGTTTTGTTAGTTTTCTCACCTATGTATTACATACTCATTCACTATTTTCCATCTCCACTGCCCAACCCCAGTTCAAGTTCCCATAATCTCTCTTATGAGACTACTATGGAAGCATCTTGAATAGTTTCTGCACATCCACACTTAATAATCCCTTCCAGTTTATTGTCTGTATTGTACCAGATTGACTTTTTCAAAATGCAAGTCTTGCTTTTTAACAATCTGCCTAAAACTCTTGAGGATTTCCTCCATTCTTAGGAAACAGACCAACATTGCTTAACGTAGGCCTCAATATCCTTCTTATTATGAGCCCTATTTTCTTTTCCAGCTTCATTTTCTTCCAGTCACACAGGCCTGTTTTCCATTCTTCTGATGCTCTGCCGTTTCTCTTACCATGGAGTTTTTGCACTCATTACTATTCTCTTTGCTTGTTAGCTGCTATTATTCTTTAGATCTCAATGTACAAATCACTTACTCAAGGGCACTTTTTAAACTTCTATTTTTAGGTCAGAACTCTCTATTTTACACTGTTGGTACCATATACCTTTGTAGCACTAAACACAGTTATACAATTCCATATATTTGGAATTGTATTACTGTCTGCTAAGTTCAATGAAGTCAGAGACAAGCCTGATTTTCCTTCCTATTGTATCTGCAGTGCTCAACATAGGAGGTAGGGTTTTTTTTTGTTTTTTTCTTTTTTTGATTTTTTTAAATCCAGTATTTGTTAAATAAATGAGTCAATTTATTTGGGTCAGCTTTAGAAGTATCTGATTCAGCCATTTAAAAAGTATAGTCTAGTTCTATAGATATTTTAATTATTTAATCTTGAACTTTGTTTTCACTTAATTTTTCAGGCTATTACTGTCATTGCGAGCTTAATAAATGAGTGTCTCATTCCACTTGTTCTTTTAGTTGGAGAAATAGTAAATATATTAATTAAGCCTTACATTTTCAAGAGCTATAAACATACTATATTTTAATATTATTTTATATAAAACATACAGCTATCTTGTGTTATAATAGTTCCATTTTATAGATTAGGGCACAGATTCAGAGGTAGTGATATATCCAAGGTTCCACAGCCAGTTACAAACCCTGATCTGCCTCTGAATTCATGTCCTTTCTACTGTACCACAACTGCCTTTCTTTCACTGGTGACAGTTAAAGTTTTGAGTTTATACTTGTAAAATTTATGTTTGTTTCTCAGCAATTATTTGATTTTATGTACTAGGGTAAGAAAGTATGCCCTTTTAATGCTAACATTCTGTAGCTCAGTGAAATATTTAATGATTTTATTAATGTTTTGACTAAAGCTTTTAAAAAAACATTTGTGATAACTGAGTCTTTATTATCGAAGTAATGGTGGTTCTTTCCACTTTGTGTCTTCAGTACGAGGATCAGAAGGACTATACATGGTAAATGGACCACCACATTTTACAGAAAGCACAGTGTTTCCAAGGTATGGTTTATTTTGTTAAGTGGTATTATAGGGAACATGCAGTATATTCTGAATTGTTTTTGTTTTGAGTATATTTTGAACAAGAAAGAAAAAGAACAAATAAACTAGTTTCTTGGAACATATATGGTATTAACAGAACATGAAAAGAATACGTATTCTCTATCAAGGACAGTGATCTTCAGATTTGAAAATGACTTATGCCTATTTAAAAGATGGGAAACAATACTAAGAAAAAGTAGACACTAGATAATTGAGTTCAAGCCTTTAGTTTATAATAGTTTTATCTTACAGAGTGAGAAAAAGGTGCAAATTTTATAGCCAAACCACTGCCAGTAATCTTTGTGAAATCAGAGAATGAAAAGGGTATAAGAAGGAAATATGACTGTATGTGCATAATGTAGAGTTAGCTAGATATATTTTTCCCAAAAAGAAATAACCAAAGAGTAAACTAAAAACTAGTAAAAATGCCTATGGATAGGGGGAGAGAGAGTTAACAAGATTCAGGGAATATGTCTATGAATGAACTTAAGTATATATAGTTTTGACTTTGGACCAAGTAAATGTTATAAGTTAAAAAATAAAAATAATTAAAATAGGAAACTGAAACAAGTGATCCTAGCTTTATATCAGGTTGGTGGCATAACATATGAAGACCTGTAAAATTCTTAAAAGCATTCAGTTTTATTGTTAACTGAAAATTGATACTGTCATTTGACTCTATTATAGGATAAAGTAAATAAGTAATTATATTAAATCATTAGGAATCAAGGTTTTTCAGCATAAGAGTAAGGACATAAACTTTCCTATATCAATATGAATTCGTGATTTCTTTTCCATAAAAACATTTGTATTTCCTATTTCTGTCTATGGAAAAGGCCTGGAAACAGTGATGAACCAGTAGCAATGAATACTCCTGCCTCACAGATTGTGATCTCTATCATTCCTCACTAAAAGAAACTAATTCCTTGGAGAATTGATCAACCCTAGGTCTAGGACAGAAAATGTACATATGGAGTTAGGGACATTTTGTAACAGAAAATAAGGAAGCTGTAAAATACTTATGGGGTTTTGTTAAAAGGCTATAGGAGTCAATTTGAAGGGAGTTCACACCAACCTAAGATGGGACACTTTGAGCATTAAGAATTGTAGCTAGGCCAGGCTCGGTGGCTCACACCTGTAATCCTAGCACTCTGGGAGGCCGAGGTGGGTGGATTGTTTGAGCTCAGTTCAAGACCAGCCTGAGCAAGAGCGAGACCCTGTCTCTGCTAAAAATAGAAAGAAGTTAGCTGAACAACTAAAAATATATAGAAAAAATTAGCCGGGCATGGTGGTGCATGCCTATAGTCCCAGCTACTCGGGAGGCTGAGGCAG
>CAUYRT010084835.1:0-28831 GCA_963574885.1 Lepilemur ruficaudatus
TGTACAATTCAATGATTATTAGTAAATTTACCAAGTTGTACAGCTATTCACATAACTCAGTTTTAAGGGATTTCCTTCCCCCTATTGAGACCCCTAATTCCCTTCCCCAACTACATTTCAAGCATTCCCCTCCCCTCCACAGTGCTCACCCCATCCCTCAGATGTGGGTCTACCCTCCACCTCCCGAATCCCTACTGAACATCACCACCATTTGAGCACTGTAGTATTAATCAGTCAATACCAATTTGATGGCGAGCACATGTGGGGCCCATTCTTCTGGTCTTGTGTCACCTCACTTCGAATAATGGGCTAAAGCTTAATCCAGGATAATATAAGCAGTGCTAGCTCACTGTCGTTTCTTAAAATAGAGTAATATTCCATTGTAAACATATACCAAATTTTAATAATCCAGTCACGAATTGACGGGCACTTGGGTTGTTTCCACGACCTAGCAATAGTGAATTGTCAGTCTCATAATCTGAAGGTCGTGAGTTCTTTGTATTTTTTATAGCTGAGTTTTGCTAGCTTTAACAAATAAATGGAAAACCTTCTGCCTTTTTCTAAGCTCCAGAATAGTTTAAATATATGAATTACCTGTTCCTTGATGGTTAGGTAAAATTCAGTTGTAAGTCCATCTGGGCCTGATGCCTTTTGGAATTTTGTTGGTTGAAGAGGGTGCAGGGAATCTTTGGGAAGTTTTGTAGATATTTCTCTGTTGACTTACCTTTTTAGATTTTGTGCTGCTTTTGAGTCCATTTGTGTTCCTAGACTATTATCCATTTCATCTAACTTTAAAAATTAATTGACATTAAATACATATGGTGTTCTCTTATCACCTTTTAAATCGTCTCTTTATCTTTTTAAAAATCTTTCCACATTCCTAATATATATTTGTGTTTTCTCTTTTTTTCTCTTATTCAGTTTTGCCAGAGAGGCTAGTCTATTTTATGTCTTTTTGGAGCATTAAATACTTAATTTATGTATTAGTTCTATAATTTTTTAAAATTTTGTTTAGCTCTCAGATTCATTAATGTCTACTTTTTTCTTTATTTTTTCTTCCTTTTGTGGAATTTATTTTATTATCTTTTTCTAGCTTCTAGAATTATTAGGTGCTTAGATTTTCTTAATTAACAGTTTGAAAAATTATAAAGTCAGCATACATCCATTATAGAAAATTTGTAAAGTGTAAAAGTCATAAAAGAGGAAAGAAGACACACTCATTGTCCTACCACTTTTTTTACTTTTCTCCTTCTAGTGTTTAATATATATTATTAAGTATTGCTTATGAAGCAATTTTTTTTTTGGAGACAGGGTCTTGCTGTGTTACCCAGGCTTGGCACCAACTTGCTATCTTCCCACTTCAGCCTCCTAAGTAGCTGGGACTATGGGGGCATGCCATCATACCTGGCTAATACCTTCCTAATGGCTATAGAATATGCCTCCTTATATGATGAAATATAATTTACTAAAACATTCCCCTAATGTTTGGCATTAACATTGTTTCCATTGGCCAGGTAGGATAGCTCACGCCTGTAATCTTAGGAGGCTGAGGCAGGAGGATTGCTTGATCTCAGGAGTTCGAGATCAGCCTTAGCAAGAGTGACATTTTGTCTCTACAGAAATAGAAAAATTAGCTAGGCATGGTGGTACTCGCCTGTAGTCCCAGCTACTTGGGAGGCTGAGGCAGGAGGATCGCTTGAGCTCAAGGGTTTGAGTTGCTGTGAGCTAGGCTGACGCCAGTGCACTCACTCTAGCCTGGGCAACAGACTGAGACTCTGTCTCAAAAAACAAACAAACAAACAGAAACATTGTTTCTAATTTTTTACAATTATAAATTGTGTTATAAAGAATATCTTTGTGATTGCATTTTTGTCAGTATGTCAGATTATTTCTTAGGATAAATTTTTGGAAGTAGGTCATAGAATATGAGTATTTTTAAGATTCTAGAAACATTGCCAAATTGTTTTCCAGAAAAATGACACCAGTTTAACATTCTTAACCAGTAAAATGGTTTTCTCACCACCACATTGTCATCAGCATTGAGTATTATAATTTTCTTTAATCTTTGCAGATTAGTCATTTAAACTGTATAGCATTCCAAGAAGCCAAAAGTTAAGTGTGCAAATATACCTGCATGTAACTGACCTGTGGCATGTTTGTAATGTATCTGGCTTTCTTACCACTGCCCGGTGCATTTCCAGACTGCCTTCTTTGCTATCCACTCAGAAGTTGCTTTCAGGAATGCAAAAATACTTCACAAATAACCCCAAAGCAAGCACAGATGACATTTGGATTTTCCAAATCCAAATTTATTTCCCCTCCATGGTAGGTTGCTTAGCTGGTAAAAGTAACTTACAAAACTGGATGGGTAGATCAGAAGGTTACCAGTGTTCTACAAATGGCCAGTCTACACTATGGTTATAAAAGGTGGATTCTGGCCTGTCATTCTCAACCCTGAAAACGAATCTTGGATCCTTGTTGACTGTCCCTCTAAAGCCATCATTCTAATTGAATCTTACAGTTTCTAATGAAAGGATATGGAAGTAAGAGAGCAGAATCTTCACTTTGTAGGCAGTCATGGCAGGACTTTTCTTAGGTTACTATGCTATTTACCATCTACTAAAGTACACCCACCCTGCCCCACCCCCAAAAAGTAGGCATTTTCATTTGGTTACAGGTGTGGAGATCTCATTCATTCCTCGCCATTAACCAGATGTATGACCTTAGGCAAGCCATTTACCTTTCCTGGGCTTCAGTTTCCATATCTGTAAAACAAAGTGATTGAACTGAGGATTTTAGAGATCCTATCCAACTTTAAAATTGTATGGTTCTATAAAACTTTATAGGAGACATAATTGAAGTCTATGAAATCATGAAAACTATTTCTAAAAATATAGAATTGTTCCCTAATTTCCAGATTATTAATGAGGTGTCTGCCTCTTAGAGAAATAGTATGAAATATTTTATGTGTTATACAGTGGGAAATAACTTACAAGTCATTTTTCTGAGGAGTTAACTCAGGCTTTAAAGGAACTTCAAAAATAGTTACTATTTATACTTAATTATTCATTAAGGGAGATCAAGGACATTTAGGGGCCATTGCTAATCCTTTTAAAACAGCAACGTAGATAGTTCTTACAGAATTTACCTCCAAATCTTTCTCTGGTACCACTGAGATGGTACCAGAGAATAATGAATAAATAAAATAAAATAATGAATAAAAGTCAGACCCACTCTGACAATTAAAAGAATCTCATTATTTTGTTTGTTAAAGGAAGTCAATATTCTGTTTATGAAAAACTGAATTTGTACAATTCAATTTCTGAAGTCTCCTGTATTTTAAGGTTCCCAAGCTGCTCTAAAGCGATACCTCTTTTGAGATTTCAAGAGCTACACCCTGTGAAATAGTCATCAGAACCACACCATGATCTGTTCCCACACAGGGCTGGGGCGTCAGACACATCACATTTGTGGACAATGCCAAGATCTCCTACTCCAATCCTGTGAGGCAGCCTCTCTATGAATTTGAAGACTGCCTAGGAGGTGGTAAGCCCAAGGCTCTGGCTGCAGCAGACCGGCTCCAGAAAATATTCCCCGGAGTGGTATGTTGATGCTTTGGGGGAATGTCACAGACTTTCTCCCATATCTTTAAAAGTTTAAGTCTTGGGGAATGAGGCCCTGTGGTATTGGTGAAAGAGATTCAGACATCTGTCACTTCCTACCAGGTACTCTTCTTGTGGCTGGGCCTCTGTTTCCTCATCTCAGAGATAGGGATTAAAAAACATGACAAAACTCATATATTCTTGCAAAAATGAAATGAAGAATGTGAAGAAATGTTTTGTGAGTTGCAAAGCATTGTATAAGTTTAAGTTGAGGAATCTGGGGGTAAGTATATTTTTATATGCTGCCTGGTTCCAAAGAAATTTACAGCGGCTTGGATCTAAAATACTACTTTTCCTCCATTACCGGAACACAGTAGTTACTTAGTATAGTTTTATGAAATTAAGTTGAATGCAAGTCTTTGTGGAAGAAAGATTGTGCTGAAAGTTTTAGCTTTTTGCTCTAGCTGCTTCTTGTTTTCAAGTTACATCATTTACTTTAGAAATACCAGATAACAAGAGAAAAGTCATTGAGCTCATTTGATTCAAAATCTTGGGAGTTTTTTTTCCCCTAAGTTCAACCAGCAGAAGAGGTTCTGCAGCTTGAATGCTTAATCAGTTTATCTGACAGGAGTTAGATCAGGTGTCTCCAAAGCATCTGCTTATATTTAAAATGCCAGAAGGGGCTCTCAGCCCTAGCGAAAAAAAAAAAAAAAAGCCCACTTTCTCAAAGTTTCTCTCTTTAGCCACTTACTATTAAGTTCCTTCATTTTAGAAAGCTTTGCTTTAGAAGCAACATTAATGGTTCTGTCCATTAATGGGTTTAATTCAATAGTATTGATCAGCCACTTACTATGTACCCAGCTATGTGCTGGATGCCAGAAGAAATAAGAGGAAGTTGCAACCCTATCATTAAGAAGGCATATTAGCTAGGTTTCTGCTGTGCCAATATTTCATATCACACAATCCCAAAATCTCAGTGGCTTCCAATTGCAAACATTTATTTCATGCCCATTAGTGTGCAGGTTGGATGTGGTTCAGCTGCTGGGGCTAGGCTGAATTCCAGATGTTGCGTCAAGTTCTGATCTGCTGTATATGTCATTATTTCAAAATCTAGGTTAAAGGAGAAGCAGTCATCTGGGTCCTACTCTTCTTATGGTAGAAGGTGTAAGCTTAAAAGGATTGGCGACTATCTGCCTCTTAAAGTTTTAGCTCAACAGTGGCACAGTGCAATGTCTTCCATTTCTATTGCCAAAGCCAGTCACAGGGCCAAGCCCAAAGCCAATGGATCGGTCATTATACTCTGCCTTCCTAGTATAAGATTCTGCAAAATCATGTTGCAAAGGGTATGGATACGTAATTCTACTAGAGGGTGGAAGTACAGAGTTGGGAAGAATAATTCAGTGTATCACTGGACAATATTATGAACCCTTGGGGCCCAGACAGACTGGGCTTTGAATCTGAGCTCTGCCACTTAGTAGTTACTTGAAATTTTTGCTTACCCAAATCCTAGCCATTGTCAATGACCCAATACAATTCCTTCTGTTTATTTGTTGGGTTATTCTATTACGTACACACTTTTCAGATAGTTTACTTAAGGCCTACTGTGTGCCAGGAACAGGGGATTGAGGCAGACATAGCTCCCTCTCGCCTGAGTGGAACTCATAGTCTAGTGGTGGAGATGGTCATTAATAAGTAGTTTGACAAATAATTATAATTGTAATATGTGCATGAAGCAGGAGCTCAGTTGCCATGAGAATGTGTAACAGGAAGGCCTGACCTAGACTGGGGCTGGGGCTGGAGTCATAGAAGACCCCTTGAGGAAACGAAACCCTGAAGGATGAGTGGGAGCTAACTAGACTGAGGGTAGCAGAGCTGTCTCTGCAATCACCTGAAGCAGGAAGAAGCACCATGCTTTTGTGGAACTGAAAGAAAATCGGGGTGGCTGGAGCATAGTGGTCAAGGAAGACTGCTAAAGTGGGAGCAAGGGCCAACATGCTGGGCCTGAGAGATCAAGTCCAGCTGTTGTTGGAAACATCAGCCCACCAGGATCAAGCCTCTTCCTTAGCACGTACATCATGTTATTCTGTGCTCCCTGTTGGATTATTAAGTTCTTGAGGCCAGAGTCCAAGTCTCTTATACTTTTAACCTTCATGCCTTATAAATAATAGTAGATAATATACAGAACCCATCAGAGTACTAGTGTAATTCATCAAATTCATCAAAAATACTTGTGAAACTATTTAACTTCTTGGTTAACCAGGCTTAAGGCATTTCTTTTTATGTGTTTGATTTAATGTAGTTTTTTCATGCAACAGATACTTACTCATCACCTTCCTTACACCAGGCCACGAAAAGGCTAGGCCTAAGTGAACAAGTCATGGCCCTGCCCTCATAGAGTTTATATGCTAGTTGAGGAGCTACATATTGAATAATTAAGTAAGTAATTAATTACAATTGAAATAGTAAATGCTAAGGAGGTAAGTCAAGAGTGCCAAGAAAATATGGAAGAATGGGACCTGTGCAGGTCTGAGGGGACAAGGAAAGCTTTTTTGAGAAAGTGACATTTGGACTGAGCTCTGAAGGCACTGATTAGGAGACTGGTTTGGGGGAGGCAGGCAAAGAGCAGAGAGTGGTGGGAGAGCCAGAGGCCAGGAAGAGCATTCCAGGGATGAAAAGTGGCCTCTTCAAGTTAAGAGGTATATTAAATGCAAACTTCCAAGATACCTGGTTACCTGGAAAAGTTAGAGAGATCCATTCTATTAATGCAAGGTTATATAATTTATGCTATCTGTCACCTGTTTAGTTATTGAAAAACTCTAATCTCCATGCTGCAAGTCTAGTGACATTTGACTTAGAAAAAAAGTAATGGGTGATAGACCCTTTAAAACATTTTAAATTTTAAAATAATACATTCACAGGAAAGTGCAAAAGAATGTACCAGAAAGTCATGAGCACCCTTCACCCAGCCTCTCCTGGGTGGTAGACCTCAGAGACAGGTTTCATTGGGTTGCTGGCCTGGACAACCTTTAACGCTCCCTCAGAACTAGAAAGTCTGACTTTTGGCTTTTGCTCTAAAATATACTTGACCCAAACTAACTATGTTCTGGCCCCAGGCCTCAAGTAACTCAAAGTCCAGTTCATAAGAAACTCTAGACATTTATCTGCATGTTATTCCTTGAGTAATTCCTGCACTCCAGGATATAGGTGTCACAT
Source organism: Lepilemur ruficaudatus (assembly GCA_963574885.1). NCBI lineage: Eukaryota > Metazoa > Chordata > Mammalia > Primates > Lepilemuridae > Lepilemur > Lepilemur ruficaudatus. Next base: position 6,816 of record CAUYRT010084835.1, read on the forward strand.
TGACCCTTTCCAAGTGCCTTAAAATATGCTGTGGTGAAATTAAGTTAAAATTACTGTTTCACTACAAATACCATGTCTGATTGTGGGGTTGAGTTAATTGAATAAGAAAACAGTTTATCTTTTATAAATCAAATTTGACTATTTGAGATCACCATTTTTTTAAGACAAGGATTGTAGAGTTGCACTCGAGGTTTTCAAACCCATCTCTGGACATCTGCTTCCAACCTTGGTGAGTAACTGATAGTGGACTAAGCTCTGCCACCATAAACAGTTATGCACTGGGGAAAATACATAAAATAACTCTTTTCAGGCAGGGAGTAGGCAGTGAAAGACTGTGATCCTAGATAGGGAAAGAAGGAAGATTTGACCCAGCTCATTACATGAAGGTACTCTCTGGTCCATGCCAGAGCCCATAGGAGCTCAAGTTACTCTTGGTCTTGATGAGCTAAGGAAACAAAGTTCAAAGCAGCTGAGGTGGCTGGAATTTGAAGGATATGGTACCAGACATGAGGGAGCTATGCAGAGGAGTTTTAGAAACTGCCTTGGCAGCACCTTGAGTGTTTGACTCAATAGTGAGCTGTGCATACTTAAGGCATGACTCTGTGAGCCTGGGCAGAAAATGCTTCTGGGGAGCTGTGAGCAAAATAGAGATTCCAGAGCTCCCACAAGGCTGGGAGACATTGGAGTCCCAACTATCCAGACTGGAGAGAGCTCACTGAATACTCTGAGCCCTTAAGTGATACCCAGAAAGGCCATAGAAGTAAAGGTAAAGGCTAAAACTATAAAGCTTCTTAGAAAGCGTCTTGGTGGTCTTGTGATAGGCAAAGATTCTTAGGACCTAGTAAATACTGTAAATGAAAAATTTTATAACTTTTACTTCATCAAAATTTAAAACTTCTGCTTCTCAAAAAATGCCATTAAGAGACCAAACTGAGAAAACATTTGTAGTACATATATTTGGCAAAAACCTTTTATCCAGAATACATAAAGAACTCCCACCACTCAAAAATGAAACAGACAAACCAGCTTTATTTTTTTTTAAGGGACAAAAGGCTTGGACAGGTATTTATTTCATAGTAAGGATCTATGAATGGCCAGTGAACACACGAAAATGCTCAACATCAGTAATCATCAGGGAAATATGAATTAAAACCATGGAGATATATCCTTACACTCCCACTAAAATGGCCAAAATTAAGAAGACTGACAATGCTAAATGTTGTCAGGCTGTGGAGCAACCAAAACTCTCATACTTTGCTGGTAAAAACCAACCGCTTTAGAAATCAGTTCTAGCTGTTTCTCATGAAATTAAACAGACCCAGGAAGTATACTTTTTGATATTTACCTAAGAGAAATGAAAACATATATACGCTAAAATACTTACGCAGAAATGTCCATAGGCAACGTTAGTCGTACTAGCCAAAATGTAGAAATGGCCCAAATCACCATTAACAGGAGAATGAATAAACAAATTGTGGTATAGTCATATAACAAAAAGGAACATACTATTGATATTTAATAATATGGATGAGCCTCAGAAGCATTATGCTGAGCAAAAGAAGCCAGACACAAACAAGAATACACTCTGGATTATCATTTACATGAAGTTCTAGAATAGGCAGAACTAATCTATGGCTTATAAAGTCAGAAGAGTGGTTGTCCAGGGATAGTGGGAATTGAGTCCAAAGGGGTACAAGAGCATGTTCTGGGGTCATGGACATATTCTGTACCTTGTTTTCCCCTTTTTTTATTCTGTCCTTTTGTTGGGTCAAACTAAGCCACAGGCTACACAATGTTCTTTAACTTGATATGTGTATGCAATGGTTAATCTGCAGTTTGTCAAAATATGTTGAACTGTACATGTGAGAGCTGAGTATTATACTTTATGTTCGACCTCACCCTGGCTACACCTTTGAATCATCGGGGGAGCTTTAGAAAATATTGATACCTGGGCTCACTTTCAGAGATTCCAATTTAAACGTTCTGAGGAAAAGCCTAGGCATTAGGAATTTTTAAAACTCTCTAGATGGTTCTAACTTACAGACAAGGTGGAAAACCGCTATGTTGAAATTTGCTGAGTTCCAGCCTCCAGGGTGTGGACCTAACTGATGGGCTCCTACGTCAGCTTACTGGCTGAAATTTTAGCATGTAGAGATTCATTTAGGTTAACAAAGTTTATGTGGGTAAGGATCAATTACTGTATTATTCGAAAGTCTAGAATTAGCATTGGATAATTATGCTTCCATCTTGGTGTCATTAAAATGTATACATAATAGCTTTTTGGATCAAGCTACCACCATTTAAAATGCTTGTCAGATGTAGTATGCCAGTAAGCTGTTACAGGTCTTATTATTACTGTAGTTGTTTTTATTATTATTTATTATAGTATTTGGTACACGGTAGATGTATAATACTTAGTGAATTAATGAGATCCTGATAGTTGTCTTTGTGATGGTGTTATTGTTAAAAGGGGCTGGATTGTGAGAACCTTTCTTCTTTCTGAAGTCCTTTCTGCCTAGTGCCCTTTCCTGCTTTACTTGTAACTTTCTTTTTCATTCTTTTTGAAATTGTTGCTATCTCTTTCTTGAATTCCAGGAATTAGGTTTAAATTGATGATAAGGAGAAAATATCTATAATCTAAAAATCAGATTTTCCATTGTAAAAAGACTTACTTATCTTGCCCCCTGAGCTATTTTTCCAGTAGGTGAGGGGTTTGGGGAAATGAATGAAAAAGCTGATGTTTTCACACACTCACCTGTGACCATGGGTATGCAGGGGCTAGCTAAGGGTGCAGTTTGTGATTCTAGAGCACTTTTTTTTCCCATGGAAAGTCAGTGTCCCTGGCTTCATTAGCACCCATATGTGTTAATGTGCTGAGACATTATGGAGTCATCAAGGTGCACATGGTAAATTAGAGCTGTTCTACAGCCTTGGGGAAAATCCTAAGTCCCCGCAGTTCAGGAGAACTCAGGTTGCTGGGCAGCTTCTACTTTTGGACAGAGAATGAAGCCTCACTTCTATACTACACTCTGCTATCAACCCCCAACGCCTTCTCCCCTCCTCCCATATCAGCACACTCCTTAGTAGATATTTCTGGCTATAAGTTAGCAAGTAAAGTTTTTAAAAAAATGTATACTCCTGAGAGGTTTAAGTCATGACTATCAGTCTTTCTAATCTTATGTGAATTTATTAAATTATTTTTGGTAGAACACCCCATTTGGAGATGTTATACACTAAGAAAATGGAGGGGAGGGCAGTTTGGGAGCAAGAAGAGAAAGACAGCTGGAAAGAGGGTACTTGAGCAAGCAGAGGGTGTTGTGACAGGTTTCTTGGCCTCAGATGGTAGGAAAGGGCCATAGATACACAGTTCCTCTAGTGTCCGCCTTACCTCAGACGGGAAGTACCCTCCTCTATTCTGGAACTGTGATGCATATGTCTCTGCTTGCTGCCTTATCCTGCCTCAGGGGCCCTGAGGTTGAGGTGACAGGTTGAGGTGGTCTAGGATGCACAGGTGAAGAAGGTAGAGGGCACAGGTAGGGTGAGGGAAAAGTAGCATAATTGTGCACAGGGAAATTTCTGGTACAAGTGACCATGTATACATGCTGGTAGCTGTGGGAAAGCGTGGGCTCTCAGATATTGCCTATACCTAATACATAAGTGTATCTGGGTGTTTCCATAGCATGCCAGAGGGTTCAACATGAGCATCCCCATGCCTGGACATCCAGTTAACTTCTCCAGTGTCACCCTAGAGCAAGCCCGCAGGGATGTGGAGCAACTGGAGCAGCTCATCGAAAGCCATGATGTCATTTTCCTGTTGATGGACACTAGGGAGAGCCGGTGGCTTCCTGCCGTCATTGCTGCAAGCAAGAGAAAGGTAGAGTAAGCCAGGTGCCATGGCATGCACCTGCAGTCCCAGCTACTAAGAAGGATGAGGCAGGAGCATCGCTTGAAGCCAGCCTGGGCAACATAGTGAGACCCCCATCTCTAAAAAAAGAAGTTAAAAAAAAGAGAGAGAAAGGTAGAGTGTTGGGGGCACTCATCTCTGATTGTGACTTAATGCACCGCCACTCCAGAGGGAGAAGTGCTCCCAACCCTTCCCCACTCCAGGAAAGAGATGTGACTTGTATGACCCCGTAGCATAGTGCCAAAGGGCTTTCAAGGCAGACTCTGTCTTTGCCTCACACACCATCACCCAATATAATAGGTATTGTCTACTGCTTAATTTTTATAACAATCCTTTGAGGCACTCTACACTTGAAGGTGTACTGTATTACATTAAAATGCAAGCTCCCAGAGAACAGAGACTTTGTCTTATTTACTACTAATATTTGGGTAGTGACAACTTCCAAGGGCCAACAGTATTGAACAGGTCACTAGTTGAACAGTTGAACACTATTGAACAGTTCACAGTTGAAAACAGTTATGTTTTCAAAGGATTTTAATAATATGGAGAATACCACATTATGTTAAATAAGCAAGACACAATATTGTATATATTTTATATCAATTATGTTTATATATAAACATTTATATATGCCTGCCCTGCTACCCCCTGCTCTATTGAGAGAAGACAGAGAAAAGGGCAGGAAGAAGGAAGAAAGAGAGGGAGGGAATGGAAGGGAAAGGGGGAAAATAATAGGATGAAATGCCCTAAACTATTAATAGTAATTATTTGAGATGTGGGTAATGAGTGATTTTTATTTTCATTTCTAATATGGTATTTATTTTTCAAACTTTCTATGTGATCAGAACTTTGGAAGAACAGGTTAAATTACAACTAAGAAAAGTTTTTATAGTATAAATGAAAAAATCTGTCCCTTAAAAATCTCTTTGGAGGGTGCATTAGATGGTATGTGAATTATATCTCAATAAAGCTGTTACAAAAACAAAATGATTAACCCTATGGTGCTCAAATGGTGGTGGTGTTCACTAGGGATTCGGGAGGTGGGGGGTAGACCCACATCTGAGGGATGCGGTGAGCACTGTGGAGGGGAGGGGCATGCTTGAAATGTAGTTGAGGAAGGGAATTAGGGGTCTCAATAGGGGGAAGGAAATCCTCTAAAACTGATATATGTGAATAGCTGTACGACTTGGTAAATTTACTAATAATCATTTAATTGTACACTTAAAATGGAGTAAAGGCATGATATGTAAATTATACTTCAATAAAGAAAAAATAATAATATAATGGAAAATAATTGAAGGGGAAGAATAAAGAGCAGAGAAAAATAAAAAAAAATCTATGTGGACATGACAGAATGTAGCATAATGATGGAAAGAATGGGTCTGCAAACTCTATAGACTCGGTTTTATATGCCTACTTCTTATCAAATAAGTGACCTTGGGGAAGCTGTAGAACTAACTTCTCTGACTTTGAGTATCCTCATCTATAAATGAGCATGTGTTTGTTAGGAGTTTTAAATGAAAGTAAATGAGATAGTTTATGTTAATCACATATTAAGTCTTTTGTACTTAATAAGTCCTCAGTGTTCAGTAGCTTTTACCGTGATTAGCTTTTAGAATCTGATTATACTTATATGCAAAAATAAATTTTAAAAAGTTTAGATTTTTAACTTTTTCACCAAATATTCATGAAATAAGAAAGTAGCCATGCCTTGAAATGTGTGTGTCTCTTAACTCTGTTTTTTTATTCCTTGAAACCTGCAGCTGGTCATCAATGCTGCCTTGGGATTTGACACATTTGTTGTCATGAGACATGGCCTGAAGAAACCAAAGCATCAGGGAGCTGGGGACTTGTGTCCAAGCCACGCTGTGGCATCTGCCGACATCCTGGGCTCATCACTTTTTGCCAACATCCCTGGCTATAAGCTTGGCTGCTATTTCTGCAATGATGTGGTTGCCCCAGGAGATGTAAGTAGATTTCTTTGTAGTTTCGAATATTTCCTATGACCATCTTGGTCACTGAAGCAGAGACCAGCTCTTTCATTGAGACTAAATACTGTCTTTTAACAAAGAGAAGAATTCTCCAATTTGGGGAGAATGGCATTATCCCACTGTGAGCCTCGATTGGCATCATCAACTATACAGCTGTTTTTTGTTCACCAGTATAAATGCAGTTGCAAACCATTTTTGTGGAAAACTCAGTGAGGAAACCATAGCAGAGACTGGTCCCTGATAGCACTCAGCATTGCTCCTGTGCTTATCTTAATAAAAAGGGCATTAAAAATGAGAAATCTAGGGGCTGAGTGTGGTGGCTCACGCCTGTAATCCTAGCACTCTGGGAGGTGGAGACAGGAGGATCGCTCGAGGTCGGGAGTTCAAGACCAGCCTGAGCAACAGTGAGACACCATCTCTACTAAAAATAGAAAAAATTAGCCGGTTGCAGTGGTGCATACCTATAGTCCCAGCCACTTGGGAGACTGAGGCAGAAGGATCGCTTGAGTCCAGGAGTGTGAGGTTGCAGTGAGCTATGATGATGCACCACTGCACTGTATCCCAAATGACAGATTGAGACCCTGTCACCAAAAAAGACAAAAAGAGGAGTCTAAAGACCCCAGATTCCATCCAGCCCTTTACACTGCCTCACAGGTAATTCTGAGTAAGTCTCTTAGGTTCCCTGTGCCTCTGCAAAATGGGAGCGGGCATAGGCTAACAGATTTAGCAAGTAAAAATACAGGATTCTCAACTAACTTTGAATTTCAGATAAGTAACGAATAATTTTTTAGTATAAATATGTCTCATGCAATATTTGAGACCTCCTCATACTAAAAAATTATTTATTGTTTATCTGAAATTCAAATTTAACTGCACATCTTGTATTTTATCTGGCAACCCTAGTAGGGGAGGGAAGAATACTTGCCCTGTCAACTCACTGTGCAAAGTGGGTCAAGTGTGAAAGTGCTTCAAACAGCAAGACCACACTGTATAAATATAAGATTCTGGTGCTTTCATGACACCACACAGGCCACTCTATAGGAATGTTTTTTTATTAGCAGAACAGATAGTAATTTCCAGTGAAACAAAGCAGAGATGTTTTCTATACCCTCCCTTCTATTTTTCCTTTCTTTTAAAACTTGTTCCTTATTAACTCAGACCTCTTTTGGATCAATATAATGGAAATTTAAGAGAAGATAACCATTCTCTTAAGTGAAGAAGGGTGGCTTGATGATTTCCATCATGGTGTTATCATATACAATTGGTCTTGCTATTTAGTTATTTCCAACAAATTGGATTAAGGGGCCATTGCTGTAAAGTCACATCTGTTCATAAAGTAAAATTTTCAGAGTCAAAATTATCTCTAACACCTCTTAATTTGCCCACAGTTGGAAGGTTAGAATTTCTTTGTGAAGAAGGCTTATGTTTGGAGCCATGTCGTAGAAAAAATACTTGTAGTTAAACCTTAGGATCATACTCAGAGTGAGGAGATGCCCATGTTGTTAGAGGCACGTAGGAACTGAGGACTGCAGGAATAGTAAATTACTGCTCCCATCTTGTACTCTGAGACATTAACTCAATTAGAATGGCAGGGGGAATCACCTGCACTATTCAAATTATTATTTCTCTCTGTGTCTGTGTCTCTGTCTGTCTCTCTTATAACTACCAACCACAAAGGAATTGAATTGAGTCAGTTAACAGTGCACATGATGCAGCTGTTCTATAGGCTGCTGCTAAGCCACATTTTTCATTGCTATCACCCAGTATTTAATTTGTTTAAGCTGTTTAAGTTAATCCTTTTAAGCACATTACCTCATTTAGTTACCTAAATTGTATATTTTGTTTATCTTGATAATCCCAAGAAATGATGTCATTTGAGGCTGGATATGCTTTGCCAATGAGCATCCGGTTATATTTTAAAGCTTTATCATGGAAGAGTTTCATGCTTCAGACAGCTAGAGGTGAGTGGACTAGAACTTTCAGCACACATTAGTGTTAACTTTCAGCACACATTAGTGATTGTTTCTCTGCAGTCCACCAGAGATCGGACCTTGGACCAGCAATGCACCGTGAGTCGCCCAGGACTGGCCATGATTGCAGGAGCCCTGGCAGTGGAATTGATGGTTTCTGTTTTGCAGCATCCAGAAGGGTGAGTTTGATGGTAGGAGATGGGTGTTTAAACAAAGAAAGTTTTTGTAGGCACTTCTTCAGTGTCTCCCTTGGCCTTTGCTCAGTCTGACCTTTCTGAGAATTTTATTGCTCTTTCTATCCTCAAAAAAATAAGACTAAAAAAACAGGGTCTGGTTCTTTGGCCTGAAAGAAGTTGCCGTGCAATCTTTGGGGCTACATCCCTGCATCATTCTGGAGTTGAATTCTTCTAAAGCTATTTGGAAACTGATAATGAAGAAGAATAAAAATTTTGGTAGGGACCTTAGGACCTTTATGCTTTTATTCCGTTAGTAAGTTTTGGTTTTCTTATCCCTGAACACTTGTAAGGGAATTCAGAAATCACTGATGTTAAAAATTGTATTCAGCTTCCGGGATGTAGCCAAATGAGGCTGTATCTTTCTTATGGAGCAAGAAGTTCAGAGGCAAAAAAGTCCAGGGCTGGTACAAAGGCTCCATTATGAGATCAGGATCTTCAGTTCCTCCTTCTCACTTAGCCACTCTTAGCTTTCTTCCTTATACTTCTCACCTTGTGGTCGCAGGATGGCTGCTTTACCTTCAGTATTGCTTCTGTGTTATAGTTTAGAAGAAAGGCATGACTAAAGGATAAAAGTTGCAGTCAACTGAGTCTGCCCCTTTTTAAAGAGGTTTCCTGGAAAACTAACTCATTGATTTAATTCCTGTATCACATGGCCACTCCTAGCTGCAAGGAAGACTGCCAAGTACAATTTTTTTTCTTTTTTGGCTGGGCACATTGCCTCTCTGAATAAAATTCTGATAAGGTAGAAGAGGAGAATGGATGTTGGATGGGCAACCAGAAGTGTCTGCACACTCATTTTAAAATTTTCTTTATATTTTAAACCCCAGGCAATATTATTATTGTTACGTAATTGGTATTCGTTTGGGTTTGCTAACATTTTTTTCTTAAAATATTGCTTCTGCCCTATTCTCTCTTTCTCTTTTCCTTTTGAGACTCCAATTTTGCATGTCAGCTAGAATCAACCTATGTGTCCTTCATGCTTTTTTTTCCTGTATTTTCAATCATATTGTCTTTCCTTGCTTCAGTCTGGCTGTTGACTTAGCTTCTAGTTTACCAATTCTCTCTTCCTCTGTGTATAATATGTATTAAAACCATCCATCAAGTTTTTAATTTTATTATTATGTTTCAGGTCTAGAATTTCCAATTGATCCTGTTCTCTGCTGAAATTGTGATTTTGATCTTTTTGATTCCTTGGAAACATTTAATCATGTTTTTCTTTTAAGTCTTTGTCAGACATCTCCATTATCTGGATCTCCTATGGGTCTGTTCTTATTGTCTATTGTTTCTCTTGGTTTTTGGTCACATATTGTTTCCTTATATAACTGGCTTGTAAAAAAATAAAAAACTTTTTATTATGGAAAATTTAAACATATATGAAAGAAGGTATGTCTATATCTATGTCTCCCCTTGTATATCTTCCCAGCTTCAACAATTACCAACATATGGCCAATCATCATTTATTTATACTATCTATACTGCTGTCCACATTTTTATTCTCACTGGCTTATTTTTAAAACAAATCTAAGACATAGCATTTCATTCATAAAAATGTGTCTTTTTAGTATATATTGCTACTATTTTTACATGTAAAAATAAAGGCAATTCCTTAATATCATCACATACCCAATTAATATTTAAATTTCCCCGATACTTTTAATATCTTTGATTTTTTATTGAATACTGAACATTATAAATGAAAAATTATAGAGATGATGTGATTTACATTTTTTTTGGCTGACCACTAGGCTAAGTACACTAGCAGTCCTAGAACACTTTAATCCAATTAGGGCTGGTCTAGTTCTGGTTCACCCTACTTTGAGGAGGTATCCCCTAGTGAGCCCAAGCCAAAGCTTGGGATGGCTTTCCTGGCTCCTCAGCAGCAGACCTCAATCTCCAGTCTTTCCCTCTAGCCCCACGAGTCTGCCAATATTACTGTTCAACTTCTGATCCTATGGCCACTGCTTTTGGAGGTCAGCAATCACTTTGTGGGGATAAGGCCCCCTGGCAGATGCCTGATTTACCTTTACGGGCCTCTCTCCTCTCACAGATCTTGGCTCTGGAATTTGTCCCTATCTTGGTAGCTCTCTAATGCTTTCAAACATAGGTTTTTACACTCTGTCTAGTTTTTCTATTTACTCTCAGTTGGAGGGTTGGTCCTGACCACCTAGTGCACCAGTGCCACACCAATTTTTTTTTTTTTTTTTTGCTGTAGAATTCCATTTATATGACATATTCTAGAAAAGAGAAACTGTTGAAACAGAAAGCAGATTAGTGGTTGCCAGAGGTTAAAGATGGGGGAGATATTTACTACAAAGGAGCACGGGGAAACTTTTGGGGTGATGGAACCATTCTATATCTTGACTATATTAGTAGCTACCCGACTATACACATTTGTCAAAACTCATAGAACTGCACACTAAAAACTCTGAATATAATTGTATGAAAATGATACCTTAATGTACCTGACTTTAAAATAAAAGCTCTGTACCTTGAGGGAGGCTTCTAGGATGGTAGAAATGTTCTGAATCTCATGTGGGTTGTGGTTACATTGGTATATAACATATATATGAAACAATTCATCCAGTGGTACATTTAATATTTGGCCACACCAATTTTTTAAATATTTTTTTTAAATTTGTTTCACTCTCATAGTGTATTAGGCTTGCATGTCAGAAGAAAGAAATGAACGGACTGGTGTTTTTTGTTTCAGCTTGACCTTGGGCCTCTTAGAAGTCTGTATGTCTTTCACATTGTATATATGTTATATTCCACATACAAAAATTAGCACAGTTGTGATCTGGACACCCTGTCTTCTCCAGACAAGAAGAAGATCTTACTTTATGACTTATAAACAGTGGAATTAATTTTTCTTCCATTAAATAGAAGTGAGACAAAAATTAGTTTATTTTATTATTATTGTTTTAGCCCTAATACCTTGAAGACAATAAAAATTCCCTTTAAAAATAGTAATTTAAAAAAAGAAAAAAGGAAAGAAAGGAGGAAAAGAGAAGAGAAAAGGTAACAACTTAAGAGTCTCTCAATATCTGGCCAAGACTGAGCTGTCAAGTGTGAGATAGTCAACCCAGACTGAAGTCAAACAGATATTTACACCTAACTATATGACAAGTACACTATGGTTTATTTGATTTTTCAAACACTTATATAATGTTTACTTTGTGCAAGGCACTGCTCTAAGCACTTTACAAATATTGCCTCTTTTTCTCCTCATAGCAAACTGTTAGGAAAGAGCTGTTATTATTAGTCCCATTTTTGATGGGGAAATTGAGGCATAGTAAGCGTAAGTAAGCAGCTAAACTCACACAGTAAGTGGAACAGCCAGGACGTAGCCCAGCCAGTGTGGCTCCAAATGGTTTTTGATAACTATGCTCTGCTGTTTGTGATACAGGCAGAAGATCAAATTTTTGAAAGATTTATTTTTCCAATTCTCAGAAAGTCAACATGCAAATTAACATGAATATTCTATTTATCGTGTGACTCAGAGCTTTTCTCTGCATTTGAAAAGATGGCCCCTGTGAGACTTTGGTAGCATAGGTAACTAGCACAGATCCTCTGGGGTGAATGAAAAGCAGCAGCATTTTTTTGTCTTCCTCTTATCTTTGTCATCCACCTCAGCTATCCCTGTTGTTTAAGTTTAGTGCCAACTCCCAATAGGAAGTATTTGAGATAAAATCTTTAAGAACTGATTTTATGCTCCCTTGACCCTGTGTCTGCCACATTTTCCCGGGTTATAGATTAAAAGCCAGGTCCTGTGTCACATCTCTTTGGTGACACAAGTAAGCATCACACCATTGCTTGGGGAGGAGTGCGTTAGTTCTCCTGCCCAATTATTCTTCACTTCTATTTCTGCATTTTGGTAACATATCAACTAAACAAGTTAAGGTTAGAAAGTTTCCCACTTCAAACTTGCAATACAAAAATATGCTGTGGTGTTTTACAAGACTGCCTCAGAGTAAGGGAGTTGATGTTTGTTGGCCTATCATGTGCTAAACATTGCTCTTGGCACTTTATCTAGTAAAGAGTGTACTCTTTACTTATTTCTCACAACCCCCTTAGTCCTATTTTATAGATGATGGACCTGAAGCACAGAGAAGTTAAGCACCTTGCCTATGGTCCCAAACTCTAGTCTTTCTGGCTCCAATCCATGCATTTTTTTTTTTATTACTCTTCTTGCCTTCCCTCCCAGGGAAATTAGTTTTTTGCTAGCTTGTGCTGCCCAGCAACAGGTATTTTAGTTATCCTTATGAATCTTACATGGATGTCTGCCAGATCATCTTCACGAGTTAAACATAAACTTTGATTAAGTGAACAGCTTTAATTATTTCCTTTCCTCAGGGGCTATGCCATTGCCAGCAGCAGTGACGATCGCATGAATGAGCCTCCAACCTCTCTTGGGCTTGTGCCTCACCAGGTTAGTAGTTTGGAAATGAAATCAGAGTTCTCTACCTGATCCCTTCGGTGCAGGGGGAAAGCATGTGGGCTCACTTTGCTGTTGCATCAACCCAGCCCACCTCATATCCACCCTACTTATCCTCCAGCTGGAATTTCAGTGGGGGAGCTTTATGACCACCTGGAAGGTCTGCCTTGCTGTGAAATAGTGATGAGAAGACATCGTGAACAAGCAGCACTGCCCAAAGTCTTTGATGCGTTAGTAAGTTGACTAGAGGCCTCATAATGGAGTAGAAAAAGAAAGGACAGACTTTGGAATCAGTCAGATAATGGTTTAAATCCCAGCCCTGTAGTTATTAAGATGGCCTTCCTTGGACAAGTCACTAAGCTTCTCTGAGCTTTGGTTCTCTTATCCGTAAAATGGAGAAAGTGATATTGACCTCTTCTGGTAGTTGCACAGATCAGGGATGATAGAAAGGGCTCAGCAACAGTGTATATCATAGGCCCTCAATAAATATGACCCCTGTTTTTGTTGCTGTTGTTTGTTATTGACTCTACCCAAATAGAAGACTTTTATGGGCAAGCATGGGAAAACCATTAGAAGCACACAGTGTTACCAGAAAGCAAGATGTCTTTTCAGAAAAAGAATCATAAGTAAGGTCATGTCTTAGGAACTGAAAAAGAAAAAAGCGGTGAGGTGAACAATGAGAATGCATGTTTCTCCTTCAGTAGTTTTCATTACTGTATTTTCAGAGTGTTGAAGAGGTTTTCCAGGCTGTTGGAAAGCATTTTTCTAGGGTCCATGCATATATTCTGGCCTATAAGGTGAAGGTGGTCCCCAGTGAAGTGGTGATTGTGCCCATCAGTTCCATCTGAGGATCTGCAAGGACAGACTTGCAGATAAGTGCAGAGAGCAGAGTGACTCCCGCCGTGCACACTTGTCTCTCTCTCTCCTGTTGTCTAGGACAGTCCTATCATTTTGCAGTTGAGGATGATAATCAGAAGAGAAGAAATGACTTGTCCACAGTCTCAGAGAAAGTTAGCGGATGAGCACAATCCAAACCTAAACTTGACACTCTGCCTAGTGTTCTTTCAAAGGCTATGTGATTAGAAGGAGCCCTGGCCTTCACGTTGGTAGCTTCCAGTTGCTACCTTAGCCCTCTTGCACTAAGCCACCCATCAAAGAACTTGTGTTAGTTCACTTAACCTCCCAAGTCTCAGTTTCCATATCATTAAATGCAGGTGCTTTACCTGCTATCCAGGGTTACATCTGACAAGGTGTAGCACTGAAAAGCACTGAAAATGTGACTTTCCCCTCCTGCCTCACACAAGGTAGCATTTGTTTAACATGAATGTGTTAATCTTCTCTAGATATTTCAAGTAGAACCCAACAGACACTGTGATGACCATCTATCATAAGGAAGCTGACCTCTAGGGCTGGTCTCTGCTATTTATGCTTTCGTGTTGCATTCGAATCAGTTTGCAGGTTTCCCTGCCTTTCTTCTGACCTTGAGATGTGCCTTCCTCTCCTTTACAGATTTTATACTGAGAAGGGCCTTAATTAAATTTTCAGTCATGCCTCTGCACTGGTTTCCTTCTTTAAGTCCTTTATGTTAAATTATTGCAGTTGTAATTTTATCAGTGCTTAGGCCAGAGGGCAAAACAGCCTCTTTATAGAAGGGGGCTAGTGTCAAAACGCATGTGCTCTTATTTTTAAAGTACTATGGCAACAAATCCCTCTCAGTGTTATTTATCCCCATTGAGGCTCGCAATTGTTTGTCATTCACCAACTCTTCTAGTTTTTTTCTCCTCGTTTTCAAACGTCTGAGGGATTATTTTGGTTGTTGGCCATCTCTTCATTTGGCCTTTTCAAAGACTGAAGAATAACACAGCCATATATGGGAAAAGCCCAGTGTGTGTGTGTGATTACTTGCTTACATTATTTCAAGTTTCAAGCCTTTATTTTTAGCTACTTTCTAAAAAAGAAAGCAGAGAAAGAACTTTAAAAATTAATCAGGGTTGTGTGGTCCCCATTTATAGGCTTTAAACAACTTTTTTTTTTCTTAAGTGGAGTAAGTCCATTTATGCAACTATGTTTTGATTAGGGGAACAGAGTTTCCACAAAAACACTGGGCTGTGTTGCAATGCCCTGTTGCAGACTCAGCACTTCCCTCCTCTTCTTCCTGGCTGTCTGAGACAAATGATTTCCTGTTGGAGAGGAGCTTGGTCAACCCCTTTGTGTACTTTGTATGCAAAGAATGACCAGTGGAGTTTACTGGGCTCATTTTTCTCAGTTCCCCAAAGGAGAATGTTTATTAATTGCCCCTGTGGAATGAGATGTACTAGAAAAGTGATAGCCCTTGGACTGAGAATCACAAGGCCCCCCAGCAGCAACTCATTGTGTAATTTGGAGAAGGTTTCTTAACTTTTCCTGCACTCTCTGGGTCTCTGCTCTCCTCTGCGTCGGACCTGGGAGGCCTGAGGATTACTTACTTATTCTCTCTGTGGGACTGTAGGCAGAATTTGGCCCATCCAAAAATTGGCCAAGTACAGAAAAAAGCTTGATTAGGCCCTGAAGTTCAAGGAAATTATGCCTGAAAAAACGTCTTATTGAATTTGAAAACCATGAAAAAACATTTAAGGTGAAAAAAATAGGCTTATGGGTTCCTTGTTTTTTTTGGCTTTTAAAGTGTCTAACTCAATGTACATGAATTAGATTTTGCGAGCAGGTAGCCATAAGTATAAGCTATAATCAATATTTTCTGTCTATAAAGAGAATGCTTTTTCAAAAATCATTTTGTGAATGCATAAAATACATATAAATAATCATGAAAATTATTAAATGTATAATATGATGAATTATCACAAAATGAACACAGTCCTATCCCAGCACACAGATCAAAATAAAATGTTAACAAGCATCCCCAAATCCCCCTTGTTTACTCCAATTATTGTTGCTTCCTTCCTACAGAGAGATAAGTACCTCTGGACTCTCAACACTATGGCAGTTGATTCTGAACTTCTGTAAATAGAGATCATATAGTGTATACTCTTCGGGGTCTGTCTGCTTTTACAGAGATAACTTTTTCATTATAGATCATAGCATGGTGGTGGTGTTCCTTTTGCTTCCCATCGACTGGGTTCTTTTATTCAGAAAGAAAGAAAGTTGTCTTTTCCTGGGCTGGTGGCTAAACTCTGCATGGCCAGACCCTTTTTCTGGTTCTTTCGTGGGAGGCACAGTTCAGGAGTTATAAAATGTACAGGCCACTTGGTATCTCTAGGAAGTTGGTTTGGCAGCCGGTGAGAGATCCTGAATGTAACAGAAACTAACAGCCTATTGGCCTGCTGATCCTTGGGTGGACATACTCAGAGAATGATAAAAACAAGGTAATGCTATAACAGTTGTCCAAACACCAGGGTCATTGATGTAGCTCAGCAGTCCTGCCTCCCAGTTGTGGACGAAACAGTTCACATTTTTTTGTCTTGTGAACGTACTCTTGGTTCAAGAGTGATGAAAAAGACCCTGAATCTCTGCCTTTCTGAGTTTGGACTTACCAACCCCATGGTTCTCTCAGGCTCTTGAATTCTTTCTTTTAGTTAGTTTCAGAAAAGGAGAATAAAGCCAAACAAGGGCAGAACCCTGGGAAGGATTGGGCCTGGGAAACCTCACATTGAGACAAATGCTGAGATAGAGCTGGAGTCCCTAGGCATGCCTACACTGCTGTTTATTTGGCCTCTCTGCACAGGCTGCACTCCCCAGATCCTCAGGCCTTTGGCTTTTAACAACACCTCTCTACTGTGCTCAGAAATATTTATCTCAGTGTGCCCCTAGCAATGTGGACAGACTGACTACTGAAGAGGGAAGTTTTAGAAGATAAGCAGTAAGAGCGTATTTCCGGAGATGTAGCCCAGGAACAGGAATCTCCTTTTCCCTGTAGTTCTGCACTCCTCTGGTTGACGATGATGGAAACAGCAGGAGAAATGGGCAGGCCACATGTTTCACCATATCAGCTGTTCATCCTATCTCCCTTCCTTCATCCAACCATCTCTTCCCAGACGCTGACCCTGCACCAAGCACTATTAAGTTCCAAGAAGTTAAGTAACCCAGCACATGGTCACTCTGTGTTGAGTTCCATTTGCTTTGGAGGTCATCTAAGGTGGTAGATGCACCCCAAGCCATTTGGATATAGAATCTTGTTCCAGTGGGGAGGTCCTGGGATATAAGGAACAATCTGGGTATAAGATCTGACAATGTCTTGGCTTCCTCTAAGGTCCTAGAAGAAGAGAGGGGATTCCCCTTCCCTAGAGGATAAATTATAGATAATGTCAGAGTTCAAAAGCATCTCAGCCTTTATCTCTTGTCCCAAGAGCAGTTGGGCCTAACTCTTAGAAGTTGAAGGATGTCACTTTGCCCCTTGAGTTTTCTCACCCAGTGTGGCTGTCCTGTTTGGGAGGGCCCATGTGGGAGGTAACCTGAAGGCTTTGTGATCATACAGATCTGTTTAGAATCCCAGCTTTTCCTCTTAATTTCACATTCATTATCTCATTTCACAAAATGATTTGAAGCAGCTCTTGCTACTTGTCACTGTATGACTGTGGACAGGTTACTTATCCTCTCTCAACCTCATGTTTTATATCTGTAAAACAGGTATAATATAATCCTGTACTGATTAACACATTAACTGCCGTGCGAGTTGTATTTGACTCATGCTAGTTTTGAGCCTGGGGCCTCATGAAGCAAAACCTAGGCAAAACCCTGCAGTTGATTCCTGAAAATCTTGTTGATGTTTTTATTGTTACAATAATATTGATGAGTTAATTCTAAAAACATGAATTAAATGAATAGAAGTCAATAAATTTTGTTTTCCTATTTATGTTTACCTTTAAATTACACTTAAGCCAGACAAGAGAAACACTTTACCCCAATGAACTATTTTTCAAGTTTTCATATTACTTTTTACATTACTAATTTTTCAAGTTTTATATTATTTTTTATTGAAAAAAACCCACAGAAAACAATAAAAATAACAAATTTTTTTATTAAATTAGAAAGGATCATTTTGTATTTGAAGTTTTAATTCTATTTTCATAATAAAACACCATAGCCCCAAGGAAAAAAATTGTTTTTTTCTAATGTGGCAGTCAATGTGTTAAATTACATGTACTAAGCACTAGCACGGTTGTGGGCACATAAGAAACACTTGTAAATGTTTTTTATCTTTTTCACTTTTAATTAAAATAGAAGCTTATCTGCTCTCTTAAAAAGGAAGTTACAAAGACTCTCATAAAACTCTGGAAGCAATGCGTGAACAGGGAATGGCTGGGAGGATTAGCAATCTTTTTAGCAATATCCATTCTGCAGTATTTTTCTAAGGATAAAGCTGGCTCATTTCCAGCTTAGTTCTCCTGCCCCTTGGTAACTTTAGTTCAATAATGACAGGCTGGCCAGGTGGGAGCTGAAGCTGTTATCTGAAACAAAAATCACTGTGGTGTGCTTAGGGTTTTGCAATTGCTAAACTCTCCATTTGGCATCGAATTTGATTAAGACTCTTTTCAACGTCCAAGATCGATTTGGAGTTCGTTTTTATTTATGCAAACTCTAAGCTTTAGAAATATTGCCAGGTCTGCTGGAAGCTGGTGTGAAGTTAAAGCAGCAGGTTC
Source organism: Lepilemur ruficaudatus (assembly GCA_963574885.1). NCBI lineage: Eukaryota > Metazoa > Chordata > Mammalia > Primates > Lepilemuridae > Lepilemur > Lepilemur ruficaudatus. The sequence continues at coordinate 24,985 of CAUYRT010084835.1, forward strand.
CAGTTGTGGCTGCAACTGTGCCTTCCCAGAATGGCTGTTTGTTTCTGGGCATGGGATCTTAGCTTCCCTGCGAGGCTTGGCTCTCAAAGCAGATTTTACTAAGCTTAGGTGAAAAATTAGGGGTGGGTGGCCTAGAAAGAGGCTCTTTTCTATTCCTGATCTGTTTCTTTTGTAACCAATTGGGCATAATTTTCAGTTGATTGAGGATAATTGAATCCACATGATTCAATTGTTAAGCCATCTAGGTGTTGAATTTTTGTTTTGGAGGGTGTTTTTAAAAAACTTTAAATTCCTCTGGCATTCTCTTTATTTCTTCTTTTCTTTTTACCTCTTCATTTTTCAGCTTTCTTCCCCAGGCTTTAGAGCCAGGAAGAACAGAATTCAGATTCCTGGTTTTGCCACTTGATAGTTGTGGACCCTTGGGCACAACAACAAGACATATCTCTTCTCTTGAGCCTCAAATTCCTTATCTGGAGAGTAGGGGAAGGTACACAGAATGGTAGCGAGGCCGAAACGAGATGCAGTGCTCCAGAGCAGTGGACACTGGCATGGCACTCAGTAAATGTCAGTGCTTCCCTCCCAACCACCCTCTCCTAGGGCATCATTTTCCACATTATTCCATGACAACGTGCCTTCCTGCACAGCGTCCAAGGTTAGCAGGGAGCACTTGTTTAAATGGAAGGGAAGAGGGAGAGGACTGAGTGCTTTAGCAGGGGCTTAAGAGAGGCAGAGACAATGGGTGAGAAGGTGCAAGAGAGTTTGAGGAACTGAAGGGCCAGTTTACCTGTGAGACAGTGAGTTGCGGCAGCACAGTGGAGGAGACAGGGAAGCTTAGGCATTTTAAAGGTTTGGACCTTTAACCCAGGAGCACAGGGAAGCCACTGAAAGCTGAGGCATGATATGGTAAGATTTGGCTGTTGCATGGAGTATAGACTGGAAGAGATATGAGTGGCTCTGGGTGTAAAATTAGAGTCGTTTAGAATTCAATTGAAGACAGACTAATCCAGAGATTTCCATACCTGACCTTCCATCAAAATCACCTCAGGAGCCAGTTCATATTAATAATATACATCTCCCAGCCCATCCCAGAGCCACTGAGTGAAAACCTCCTGGGACATTAGGCATTTGAGAACCACTACTTTAGTCCATGAAAAAAAGCTGCTTGGCCGGGCATGGTGGCTCACACCTGTAATCCTAGCACTCTGGGAGGCCGAGGCGGGAGGATCGCTCAAGGTCAAGAGTTCAAAACCAGCCTGAGCAAGAGTGAGACCCCGTCTCTACTAAAAAAAAAAATAGAAATTAATTGGCCAACTAAAAATATATAGAAAAAATTAGTCAGGCATGGTGACGCATGCCTGTAGTCCCAGCTACTCGGGAAGCTGAGGTAGGAGGATTGCTTGAGCCCAGGAGTTGGAGGTTTCTGTGAGGTAGGCTGACGCCATGGCACTCTAGCCTGGGCAACAGAGTGAGACTCTGTCTCAAAAAAAAAAAAAAAAAAAAAAAAAGCTGCTTGGTGGCATCGTATGGACAAAGTACTTAACTCCTCAAGGCAGCACCGACCAAATCCTGCTCTTTGAACAAATCTTTGAATTGTATGTTCCCACCAACACTAGTTGTGTTTTTAATGGGACCCTTGACAACTTCTCCCCAGCACACACCTCCAGCCCAAACAGGTGTTTCTGCCCGAGAGCCTTTGGGTGTTATTTAGACACACACAGGTGTGCCTAATGAATTCCGGCCACTGTGCTGCTGGGAAAAGCCTGGGAGCGAGGCCAAATGACCATTTAAAGGCCCCTCTCTGATGCTTTCTGCATCCTGTGTGCCGTGTTTTCTCTCCCCACAGTAAGGGCAGTATGTCCTGTCTTCTAAGGCCCTGTTAGCCAAGCTCAGCTATAACCAAGTGCCTCATGTATGACAACAGGATTTCCACTCAAGCTGCTTTGCCCTTGGGGCTTAGGGTGATGAGTGGGACTGGAGCCAAGAATATTTACCCCTCTCTATCATGGGGGCGGTAAATATTTAGGAGGTAACAAAGATACACATATTGTAGAGCTAGTTTATGCATACAATGCTCTTTTTTCCTAGAAGCCTCCATAGGATGCTAATATTGGCAATTATTTTGGGATAGATTGGGGCCAATAGATGTTACTGAAAGTTCAATATGTGTTCCCAAGGCCGAATCAGTGAGAATGAAGAACAAGGACAAGTGGTTTGAGGAAAAGGAAAGAAAAGTTTATTAATTTGCTGGCAAATGAGGAGGGCAGCAGATGAGTGTCTCTAAAGACTGCCATCCTGCCTTTAAGCAGAAATACAGGGCTTTTTAAAGGGGGGTTTTTGGTGGTTCAGGTCTTTGTGACCAGTGTCACATAGAGTGGCTTCGGGCTATTGTTCAACTATAGTTGGTGGTTTTGGTAGACCTTATCTCCGGTGAGGAAGATCTCCTGACCTTTGTCTGAATAATTCTGCTGAGCCATCTCCTGTGGTTTAAGATACTAGAAAACAAACAGCAAAGAATATTTTCCTACATCTTTGATTCTTGGCCTCGGACAGGAACATAGGTTTTAATTCTCAAAAAGGGTGGGGGTTTTTAAAGAGACAAATTGTAAAACATTTTACCCTTTTTCAGATCTTTACCTCTATTACATAGGGATGCATACTTTGCATTTTGTACTTTTCTGCACTGTTTTGAAAAAGTTAATCAAGATTGTAAACAATTCTTTAATTACCTTTTTCAAGATGTGATTTATGGTATTTATAAATCTAATTTATGATTTTTTTTAACATGGAATTTTTTTTCCATTTTCTTATTTCAAAATATTACAGGGGTGCAAATGTTTCTGGTTACATGAATCAATTTTGTTATTCTTGAGTAGGGTTACAAGTATGTCCATCACCCAGAAAATGTTCATAATACCCATTAGGTGGGTTTTCACCCATTGTCTCCTCTCCCCTCCTCCCTGCTTGATTTCAACTGAGTCTTACTTCCCTCTGTGCATATGTGTGCTCATTGGATAGTTCCAATTAAATAGTGAGTACCTGTGGTGTTTCTTTTTCCTTTCTTTAGATACTTCATGTAGGATAATAGTCTCCAGTTCCATTCAAATTGTTGCAAAAGGCATTAATTCATCATTCTTCATGGCTGAGTAGTATTCCATAATATATATATACACACCACATTTTTTTTTTTGACATCACAACCCACAGAGTTTATTCAGATTTAAGTGGTTACACAAGCACTCATTTGTGTGGGTTTTTTTTAAGTGTACAATTAAATGATTTTTAGTGAATTTACCAAGATGTACAGTTAATCACATAAATCAGTTTTAGAGGAATTCCTTCCCCCTATTGAGACCCCTAATTCAACTCTCCCACTACTTTTCAAGCATGTCCCACCCCTCCATAGTGCCCACCACATCACTCAGACGTGGGTTTACCACCCCTCCCCCAAATCCCTAGTGAACACTCCCACCATTTGAGCACCATAGTGTTAATCAGTCAATACCAATTTGATGGCGAGTACAAGTGGGGCCCATTCTTCAGGTCTTGTGTCACCTCACTTTGAATAATGAGCTTAAGCTTAATCCAGGATAATATAAGTGGTGCTAGCTCACTGTCATTTCTTAAAATTGAGTAATATTCCATTGTAAACATACACCAAATTTTAATAATCCACTCGTGAATTGACGGGCACTTGGGTTGTTTCTACGACCTAGCGATAGTGAATTGTGCTGCCATAAACATTCGGGTGCAGATGTCTTTATCATAGAATGTCTTATGCTCTTTTGAGTAGATGTCTAATAATGCTATTGCTGGATCAAATGGTAATTCTATCAAAAAAAGAAAATTA
>CAUYRT010084836.1:0-32081 GCA_963574885.1 Lepilemur ruficaudatus
CACGCCCCGCTCTCCAGGCTTCTGAGTGGCCGCACAGCCACGCCCACAGGAACTTCCGGCAACGCCCACCGCGGATTAGAATTTGGAGCGGGGTTCTTGGAGCTCCGCCCACTAACTCGCTTGGCTCTGCGAGCCACAGCGCAAAGATTCCCCCGAGCCCCTTAAAACCGGAACGTCGGCGCCCTTGAGTCCTGCCCACCGCCCATCCAAGCCCTGAAGCCCGCCTCCCAGCTCCCTGAGCCCGGCTCCCCGCCCAATTCCGCTTCAGAACTGGCCCCAAAACTGGTGAAATCTGATGAAGATCCATGGGTTGTATCAATGTCAGTCTCCTGGTTGTGATACTGTACTATGATTTTGCAAGATGTTACCATTGGGGGTTACTGGGTGAAGGGTACACTGGACCTCTCTGTATTATTTCTTACAAGTACATATCTACAATTATCTTAAAATTAAAAGTTAAAAAAATTATTCTGAAATAAAAGTACCAACATATTTTTAAAAACATATTTGTGATATAGTAATATATGCATTTCATTATTAACACATTTTTTAAAAATCCAGTGATGGATCTTACAACCTCACAACAATGATTGTCTTAGTCAGCTCGGGGCGCTGTAAGAGAATACCATAGACTAGGTAGATCACAAACAACAGACATTTATTTCTCATGGTTCTAAAGACTGGGAAGCCCAAGATCAAAGCAGTGGCAGATTCCGTAACTGGTGAGGTCCTGCTTCCTGGTTATAGATGGCACCTTCTCACTGTGACCAATTTCCTGGAACTGATGTAGTTCTGGGAAAGGGGTGACCCTCACAATGACGGCAATTTAGTTTCCAACATCCTGTAGCATGGGGTCTCAAAACAGAAAATAGCTTGCTCTAGAAAAGTACAATCATATTTTCTTGTATACTTGAGTTGTGGTCAGAGGTACTCACTGGAGGCATTTTCAGAATCCACAGGCATAGCATCTGTAGCAGACACCCATGGTGGCCCCCCTACAGCCTTACCCTCACCTGGCTGACTTCCAACTGCCAGTGTCCATATTGCTTTGTCTGTGGCCTTGCTCTGGCTAACAAAGCCTGTCGTGCCCCTGCCGGCCAGTACAGGATGCAGGAAGTTCCAGGGAACTGCCTGGAAGAAGTTCCAGGGTTCCCTGCCTCCCACCAAGAACCCTCAACTCCAATGACCGAGGTCAGGTGGTACATAGGTAACCCCCACCTTGCCCTCGGGTGGAACAACTCTGAGGTGTGTGCTCTCTGCTGTCACCCTGAGTTCCCTCCATGGGATTAAGCTCCAGCTACCTACAGGGGTAACTAACTGGTTTGCTAACCCACTCTTTAGTGGCTGCCTTCCCTCCCCCACCTCACTTCCCCACTGGCCTGCCCATGTCTCCTTCATCTCCCAGATAAACTGTTAGTGGAACCAAATGACATTGCCAATATTGGACCTTTTCTGACTTATAAAAATGACAATTTCATATAGCTCAACCTAAAATTTATGCTCAAATCTTTGTCTCAGAGCTCGCTCCAGGGAGGCGCCAGTTGCAAAAGTTATCTACATACTCTTTCTAGGGGCTGGCCCTTAAGTCGCCCCCTTGGCCACCCCTGGAAAGAGTCAGTGGCAAGAAACTGCTGGACCAAACCCCAGGAGCTGAACCCCTGGGACATCCAGAGGACCCCTCTGCCTCCTCCTGTTCCGTAGCACGGTGGGCCCCAGGAGAGGCTGAGGTGGAACAGCACAGGGGCTGCTTCAGGAATGAGCACGTGCTTCACCCAGATCACATATCGCAGTGGGAAGCGTGGCCATAACATGAGGAAATCGTGAGAGATAAGGAAACGCTGTAACTGGAAAAGTGATGGAATGTTTGGAAGCAGATGCCCTGGGTGTGGGTCTGCAATCTGGCAAAGGGAATGTTGAGTGCGTGTGAAAGACCCAGGGGTCTGTTTGGCCTGATCCCAGTCCTCCCTCTTAGGGAACGCAATACCTCGGAGATGGGGGGCTCTGGGCATATAAACGGGCTCAGGAACACCTAGGCTGAATCAGAGCCCCAGGCATAAATATAGCACTTTACTGCCTCAGTTAGGCACCCAGCAGCATTCACCTGCTTCCATGGCTCGGAGGGTATGGAGACCACCCTGCTACACAGCAGGGAGGAGCAGAACTTGGACAAGAAGTCAGATCTGATTCCATCTGACCAGCCATTTTTGTCTATAACGCACAGTAGGAAAAATATTTTACTTGGCAGCCCATTGTGTATGTGTGCGCGCGCACACACAGCCCCCACACCGTTGATCGATCAAAAGTTTCACAAAATAATAATTACCCTAACCACTGGCAATACACTCTGATATTTTCTATTCTTTCTGTTTCACAATTTTTAAATGCTGGACATGACCTATTAACTGATTTCATAATCTATTCCTGGGTGATGACCTGTGACTTAAACTACTGCCCTTGAGTGTATCCAGAAATGAAGGGGTGTGGACAGTACTTCTGGGCTTTTCCCAAACCCTGTATATTTGCTGTCAGCTCTGTTTCTCAATCCGGGGTTCAGGGATCGCTGGGTTGAGCAAAGAGAACCTCGAAACTTCCATAAGGTGAAGGTGGTTCTGATCTCCTAATCCAGTGATTCAAACTAGGCATTGCCACCACCTTCACATTTTTTTTTTTTTTTTGGCCACATCCCATGTCACTTGTACTTATTGTGCAAATACTTTCTCTAAACCAACTCATCACTTTTTAAAACTTTAATGTTCACTGTAGCCCTCTTTGATGGAGTAATATTGGTAAAATCGCAGGCTTGATGTTATTTCTCAATGCAAGATAAGACAAACACAAAATAGTAAAAAGAAAACATGCTTGTCTACATTCCACCTTAAATCATCAAACCAGTGGTCCCCCCTTGCCCTGCTCCTTTCACGAGAAAACAATCCAGCCTCTACAAGGCTTGAGCTGTCCCTAAGCCCTAGAAAGGCCTCACCCTTCTGTGCACGTCTCCAATGACAAGGCACCCTGTCATTGTGGCTGACAGCACTTAAACTCATTAATCTTCATACCAACCCCATGAAGTGTTAGGCTCGCCCCATTTTACAGATGATGAACTGAGGCACAGAGAGATCAGGAAAACTTGCCCAAAGTCCCACAGCTAGGAGGGGATGGAGCCCCTGACAACATAGCCTGTGTTCCTGACTACGTAGTCTATCCCCGGTCTCATCCCAGTGTTGCCCCTTGGAAGACACCTTCCCTGACTGCCCGGACCACGGGATTGCTCTTCTTATGTTCCCAAAGCACTCGCTGCTTGCCTGTTTAATTCACTGGAGGTAAATCATAAACTACCAAGAGATCTTGCCTCTGCTAGACTGGGGGCTTCTTGAAGGGAAGGCTTATTCTCATTCTTTTGTGTATCTCTGGGTCCAACGGCCTGTCTGAGGCATTGGGGGCCTTCAGTACAATGTTTGTTGAACCCTGTGACCTTGCCTTGTTGTTTAACAAACATGCAGCGCTCTTTGCTACTTATCAGCTCACAGGCGGGTTTCCAGGAAAGCCCTGCGAATAGTTGGGAGCAGGAGGAGATGAGCGGAAGGCAACAGACTCAAGGAGTCTTAACCCACAGAACCCCACTGGACCCAAACCTAGTACGCAAGAGGTCTGTGAACTCATATGGGAACAAGATTGCATCCTTATTTTTACTAACCTCTGATGGAAATTCAGCATTTCCTTTCATTGGTATGTGACCCATGACTTTGTCACCAGTAAAATCCCTGATAGTTTCCTTTCTCATCACCGCCATTGCAGACATCTATAAATATTTACATCCATCGCTTCCTGGAAAGTCTGGTTGTTCCCTGACCCACTGCTAGATCTTGTATTTAAGACATTAACAAAGAGACACATATATAGCACACACTATACCACAATTTTAAAAAATCTTGGCAACTGTATTTCAGTAGGATTGGCATTCTTGGAAATTTCAATAGAATTGGTAAGCATATGTATATTGTTTTATGCATTTTAAAACATTATTCTGTTATGGGCTTCACCAGACTGCAGGGGTTGGGGGTGGCGTCAGAAGGCACAAAAAGAGTTAAGACACTCTATGTAGAGAATCGTGATTTAGAACTGGGTTTTGAGGCGAGACAGACTGGAGTTAAAACCTTGGTTCTGCCATTTACAACTCAAATTACCTGGGCCTCAGTTTCCTCACCTGAAAAAATGGGAATTACTTCCCATTTTACCAGATAAGCGTCTAGCACCTGAGTAGAGCCTGGACTGGGGGGCGGGCGACACTGCCTGAGGACAGTGGAGCCCTCGGCTGGGATAGGGTCCACCATTCCCTTGGCTTCCTACTTCTCCTGTCAGAGAAGTCGTCTGTCTCCCTCAGCCTGGCTGCAGCTCCCTGCAGCGGGCCAAAAAGGCTGGCCTCAGACCCTTCTTGGATGCTCCCTCCCGTTTCCCAGCCCAGAATGAGGCTCACAAGAGAGGCCGGACATCTCGCTCTTCTAAGCCTCGACGTGCACTTCCACATTAGTCCACTAGGTGGGGCTGGTTCACAGGGAGGAGCCAGAACATCCCTCAGAGCCCAACCGCGAGACCACCCTCCTCTCCTCCTCCCCCTCCTACTCCCACCTCCCTCCGCTGTTTTACTTTCATTTTTCAAATTGAGCCTGATATACAGAAAAGTTCCCCCTTTGTGGCCTTGTCCAGTAACCCTCCACCCTAAGAATAGTGGTAACTCTCCTGACTTATAACATCGTAGGTTATCTTCTAAAAATGCAGTCGTATAGACTGACTGCCTTCCTTCCTTGCTTCTTTCCTCCCTGCCTCCCTCCCTTCCTTGTCTCGCTGTGTCCCTCAGCATCATAGCTCACAGCAACCTCAAACCGCTGGGCTCAAGTGATCCTCCTGCCTCAGCCTCCCGAGTAGCTGGGACTACAGGCACGTGCCACCATGCCTGGCTAATTTTTCTATTTTTGTTAAGACTGGGATCTCGCTCTTGCTCAGGCTGGTCTCAATCTCCTGAGCTCAGGAAATCCTCTTGCCTCTGCCTCCCAGAGTGCTAGGATTACAGGCGTGAGCCGCCACGTCTGGCCCAGAATATATTCTTTTGTGTTGGGTTTCTTTTGTTCAACAGCGTGTTTGTGAGATGATGTGAGGTTGTAGTCCACTTATTCTCATTGCTCCATAGGCTCCATTTAGGGCGAATGTGCAATAATTTATTTGCCCCTTCATCTGTTAACTCGGCATTTGAGCAGTTTCCAGTCTGGGGGCTGCTTTGAGGTTGCTCTGTGAAGGGGCGTTACAGCCTCCCCCCGCCCCACCAACAACCGAAAATTGGTTCTGAGCTCTCAACTCATAATGCCACACACTCACCAAGAGGGTTTGCAAAGATTTATTGCTGACATAGTGAGGCTTCCTGGGAAGAGAGGGGTCCACACTCAAGCAGTCTGTTCAGCTTGAGTAAAAGAAGGGGCAAGTGGCTCTGCTTTTTACGGTGGCTGGCAGAGGACAGGTGGCCCAGGATGAGGGCTCCCTCTCCCACCGGCGCCAAGGAAAGGAGCACCTGGGCTTTCTGATTGGCATGTCCAGGTGTGGGACAAAAGAGAAAGGAATGATGGGGCATGAAGTCTGTCGTGATAAAACATCAAAAATGGGATTAAACTCTTTGTAACAGGATTATTACAAATAGTACTGCTATGAGCATTCTTGTACAAGCCTTCGCTGTTGGATGTGTCCCTCAGAATGCAATTGCTGGGTTATGTGTCTGACTTTGGTAAATACTACCTAACGGTTTTTCAGAGTGATTGTACCAAATTATATTGCCTCCAACAACATTCATTGCACTGTAGTTGTTTACTTAGTTTACCCATTCTGTCAGTGAGGGACACTTACTTTGTTTCCAGTTTTCAGCTATTACAAATAAAGCTGCTATGAACATTCATGTGCAGATTTTTGTGTGAACATAGATTTTCATTTCACTTGGGTAAATACCTAGGCATATGTTGTATGGTAAATGTATGCTTGTGTAAAAAACCAGCCAAACTTGTTTTTCCCAAAGTGGCTGTACCATTTTGAATTTCCACCAGCAAAATATGAGAGTTCCTATAGTTTCACATCCTCCTAAACTCTTGGTGTGGTCAGTCTTTTTACTTTTAGCCATTCTCATAAGTGTGAAATAGGATCTCACTATGGTTTTAATTTGCATTTCCTTACAAACTAATGACATTGAACGTATTTTCAAATGCTCGCTTGCCATCCATATACTTTCTTAAATGAAGTGTTTTTTCACATATTTTACAAAATTAGGCTGTGTGTTTTCTTACTATTGAGTCTAAAGGGGTCTTTCTATAGCCTAGATACAAGTCCTTTATCAGATGTGTGATCTACAAATATTTTCTCCGATTCTGTGACTGGTGTTTTCATTGTTTTAAACAGTGTCTTTTGAGGAGCACAAGTTCCTAATTTTGGTAAAGTCCAAATAACTAATTTTTTTCTTTTATGGTTTGTGCTTTTGATGTCTTATCTAAAAATTCTTTGCTTACCTTAGTGTCATAAAGATTTTCTCCTGGAAATTTTATAATTTTAGCTTTTTACATTTAGGCCTATGATTGATGGACCTGTATTAGCAAAATTAAAGAGGCTATTTGAGGCCAGGTGTGGTGGCTCACGCCTGTAATGCTAGCACTCTGGGAGGCCAAGGCGGGCAGATCACTCAAGGTCAGGAGTTCGAGACCAGCCTGAGCAAGAGCGAGACCCCATCTCTACTAAAAATAGAAAGAAATTAATTGGACAACTAAAAATATATAAAAAAAAATTAGCCTGGCATGGTGGCGTATGCCAGTAGTCCCAGCTACTCAGGAGGCTAAGGCAGAAGGATTGCTCGAGCCCAGGAGTCTGAGGTTGCTGTGAGCTAGGCTGACGCCATGGCACTCTAGCAACAGAGTGAGACTGTGTCTCAAAAAAAATAAATTTTGAAAGAGGTTATAGTTTATGTCCAGTCAAACACTGAAGATATATAAGCAGGGTCATAGGTCTGTACACAAAGTCAAATGTTAAGGATGTCTGCTAATTCAGAGTTTAGTTTTCAGAATAAATTACATGAAGTTCTGGAGAAAGTAGGGGCTACTTTCCTCTTTGTGCTCTCCCTTTTATAAATGGACTGTCTACAGTGTATATTTAGTAGTGTGATGGTGAATTTTAGGTGTCAACTTGACTGGATTAAGAAGTATCTAGAAATCAGGAAAGCATTCTTTTGCGGTGTGTCTGTGAGTGCGTTTCCTAGGAGATGAGCATGTTGAGTATGAGTAGACCAGGTGGGGAAGATGCGCCCTCAGTGTGGGCGGGCACCACCCAATCTGCTGGGGACCCGGAGAGAACAGAAACAGAGAAAAGGCGAATGTGTCAATCTGTCTGCTGGAGCTGGGGTACACTCTTCCTCTCCTTTCAGAACTCCAGGCTCCCCAGCCCTTGGACTCCAGGACTTACACCAATGGCCCCCCAGGTTCTCAGGCCTTTGGCCTTGGACCAAGAGTTACACCATCAGCTTCCCTGGTTCCGAGGCATTCCAACTTGGCCTGAGCCATGCTACCAGTATCCCAGGGTCTCCAGCTTGTGGTCAGCCTATCATGGGACTTCTCAGCCTCCTTAACTGCATGAGCCAATTCCCCTAATAAATCCCCTGTCAGACATATATATGTGTATATGTGTATACATATACATATATACCTATAGATGTACATGCACACACATATATATATAGCTCCTATTGGTTCTGTCTCTCTAGAAAATCCTGACAATATGCCCTCTCAGGCTATAATAATTCCACATGGCCTTGGCTTTGTTTCTCTGTCCCTCAGAGGGTCACTTGTCAGGCCTTTTAAAAATTTAAGAGATGGTTTGTTTAATATGACATGACAAGCAAACTCCAAGTAGTATAACAAGTACATAGAGAGTGCATCTCCCAATCTGAATAATGAATTTGTAATTAATCACTTTTAATACGTTCACGGAACTCCCGTTGCACCATGTGGAGAGCGAGCCCCACAGCCTTTGCTGCAGGGGCGCAGGGGGGCTGAGATATGACAACGAGGCCTTTATTGTATTTCCTTCTACAGCAAGAGAGACTGGATTTTCACTTTGGTTTCCTTTTAATGCAGTTGTATTTAAGCTGAAAAGTGGTATGACATAGAGGAAGGTTGGAAATAATACAAGTGTGAGTGGAGCTCCAGAAGCGCAAGCTCCGGGGAGGTCCGGGAGACCCCAGCTCTGCAGCCTCTTCTGTGTCGAGGGGTGTCGAGTCACACTGCAGGTGTGATGAGGGAGCATGTCCAGGGCTCCCGGCTGATCAGTGACACGTCTTTTCAGGTACGAGAAGCTCTTTGGACGCCTGTCCCATGTGAACCTGTGTGTGACCAGCGCCATGCGGGAAGACCTGGCAGAGAACTGGCGCATCATGTATGAGGTCCCAGGATGACGTCAGCCCGAGGGCAGGTCCCAGGATTGGTTGGGACAGAGCTGCTGTGCCTGCTAATACCTGCTGGCGAGGCACCTTGAAACATGAGGGAATGGGAGATGGTAACTGGTTTCAGGAAGCCAAGGGAGGAGGAGGTGCGGTTTCTTTCCCGGCCAGCCAAGCGGTCCAGGCAGTTTTGGTCTTAGAACATCTCTCGGTGCTTTCCCAAGTAATTCTGTCACTGTCTTGAGACTTGGGTTCCCCAAGCATCCTTTTTCTGGATCTGCCTGGATCCCCTGTTCCTTAGGCCTCTTTCCACTCCTCCCCAGAGTCCCCACCACAACAATCTTCTTGCAGAACTGTGACCATCTACAACAAGCCGGCAGCTTTCTTTAAAGAGACGCCCCGGACCTGCAGCTCTTCATGAAGCTGGGCCGCACCCACGCTGCATTTCGGGCCTGGTAGGCCACATCCTGAGCTGCCTTCGCTCATGCCAGCTGCCGTCCTGGCCTCTCCTATCTTCCCCCTGCAGACCTGGGAACCCAAGAATCCAGCAGTTGGCAAAGGCCACAGGCCTGCACCTGTTTTTGCAGACACAGTTTCACTGGAACACGGCACACGCATTCCCTTCCGTGTGTGGCAGGGTTGGGTTTTGCAGCAGAGAGCTGCTAGCCTGCAAAGCTTACAGTATTCACTCTCTGCCCTTTAAGAAATGCTTGCCGACCCCTGTGCTATCTTACCCTCCAGCCGGTGGGTTCCTGTGCCCATGGCAGGGTCAGTGGACCTGTGTGTCCCCTGGGGTGTCTCATGTGGCTAGGAGGGGACCTTTGGCCACACATCCTGCCATGTGCCCCTCAGTAACCTGGCGTGGCAGTGGGAGGGGCATTACAGCATCCTGGTCTCATGTTGTAGGAGTGGTGAGAATGGGGAGACCCAGGGAGGGAGGAGAGGACTGGTTGGTCTCGTTTGCTGTTGTAAGCTCAGCACCTGGCAGCAAATACTGCTAAAGGGAGCAGGCCCACACCTCAGCAGCAGGGCCGGCCTGGTGCTGCTGCTGTGGCCGGGCACCCCAACCTTCGGGAGCCCATGGCCTCACTGTGGCTAGAGGTGGCCATCCTGGGCCGGGGCCTGCTTTGCAGCCTCTCAAAGGCTTTTTCTCTGCTTCTTCAGCGCAGACCCCAGGAACCTGGCCACGGAGAGGTCAGCCTTCATGGAGTGAGTGGGACACTCAAAGCAGGATGGTGACATGTCTTCCAGGGTGGCCAGGCCTGCTGGTCAACAGCATGAGCTGGACAGGTCTGTGCAGCCCCTGGGGCAGTTGGGGCTTTAGTGATGGACACACCCAGCGAGCCCGTGTGCTCCCCGCCCCCTTGCCTGATGAGAAGGGGAGGGCGTGGCAGCTGGGAGGGAGGGTCTAGAAACAGCAGGTGACACTCTGATCTCTTCTCACAGAGGACAAGGACTTCTCCATCCTGCTGGCAGCTTTGGGAAGTAGGTGTGTGGCTGTGGTGGGGGTTCAGGGCTCTTTGGGGCTGCTGAGCTGGGAGATGCTCACCTAGCCTTGCACTAGGTAGGCCGGCCCGAGGACAACAGAAGGACAGCGGGGTGTGGAGGTGGGCAGCTCCGAGTCCCCATTTGGGTCACTGAGGGGCCAGGCTTTCGAGCTGAAGTGTCACCCTGGGGGAGCGTCTCAGAGGTTGGCGGCCCCCATGGGAGAAGCACCTTGCCCACCTGACAAAGTGACCCTGGTTATGGCTTCTCTGTTTTGGTAAACAGAGTTCAAACAGCTGACTCTTGCTGGAGACAGTCTTCCTTCTCTAGTCTGCGTGATAACAGGTACTGCCTGGGACACTGGACATCGGCGTTTAGCTGGGGGACAGCGGTGGGGCTGGGGTCGCAGCTGTTACCGTGTGCTTTCCATGCGACCTTGTCTCATGAGTCCTTGCTGCAGCTCTGCAGTAGGGTTTTCTGTTGCTTCACATGGGGGAAACTGAGGCTCAGAGGGGCATCCCGGCAGGATGTGGAACCCAGATTTGAATTTCAGGTAGCAGCACCGCAGAGATACAGAGCATTCCCCTTTGGTTTTCAAGCATCTTTTCATTTTTCAAATGAAAGCCCACCGGCCAACGTGAAATTGCTTCCGAAGTCCCAGAGAAAGGGAGAAAGGCAGAGGGAGATCCTGGGCCAGCGGCTTGTCCCACTCTCTCCCCTCCTGGCCCCGGCTCCAGGGTCACCTTGGTGCCCACCGCACAGGCCACGCTGCCTGGGGGCCCTGGAGGGGCAGGGGGCAGTCCCTGTGTCCCCCCGCACATGGCACAGATGGAGAAACCAGGTCTACCCAGTTGGTGTTCTGATGCCAGGCCAGCCTTTGTCCAGCCGTGCTCGCAGCCCGAGGCATCTGGCTGCAGGTGGCAGGGCCTCAGCGGTCGGAGTGTACACCCCTGGCAGGGCTCAGGGCTCTCCGGTTGTTTCTGGAAGGGGCCAGGTTGGGGCCTGCCTGGAGCTGCCAAGGCGGGGGCTTCTGGGAAGGTGGCTGCTTGCGTTAGCAGGAGCATCTGGGGCCTGGGGTCTGGGGCAGGGGCAGGGGCAGGGCCAGTCCATGGCAATGACTGCTTTTCTCTTACTAGGGCCACCTCATGGGCCAGAAGAGCTTTCAGCACATCCAGGTCTGCACCCCCTGGCTGGAGGCTGAGGACCACCCCCTGCTGCTAGGTAAGAGGCCAGTCAGGAGGCCTCAGGGAGGGCCACTGGGGAGGGGAGCAGACTTCTTCCAAACTGGGCCAGACAGTAAAGATTTTAGGGCTTCTTATAATGTTTTTATATCCCTTTAAAAATGTAAAAGCCATTCTTAGCTCAAAGGCCAATACAAGCAGGCCTCAGGTTGGACTGGGCCTTGCTTGAGGCCACTTGAGATCACAGCTGAGCTCCTGAGAGGAGGCTGCTTCCTGGTGTACCAGCCCCTCAGGGCTAGTGGCCCTGAGGCTGTTTGCCAAGGTTCTAGGAGGCCACATGCTCTTGGCTTCCTACTCCGGCCTCCTATCCCTCTCTCCATTCCATCCTGCCTTCCCTTCCACAGAGGCCTGGGCCTGGAGTTGGGGCCACTGTCCCCAGGTGTGGGAGAGCTTTGGGAGGTACAGGGATAGCGTGTCAGACAGCACTGCCTCCACAAGCGAGACCTCTGTCTCTTTCCCTGTTGATTGCTTTGAGGGGTACGTCAAAAAAAAAACAAAAACAAAAACAAAAAAAAAACAAAAACAAAAAAAAAAAACAAAGGAAGGCATTTGACTCTTGTTTTCACTTGAACCCTTAGAGGCCATTGTAAGGTGATTAATTGGCCTAATTTCAATATTTTTGTGTCTTGGGAAGTAGGGAGGCCTGAGGAGAGGGAGCGAGACAAGGAAACAGCCAATGGGTGGAGCAGTCAGATCACACACAGCATTTATTGATAAAGTTTGCTGTCTTATATGGGCCTGGTTTGTGCCGCCCCCCCAAACAATTACTAGCATCGTCAAAGATCACTGATCACAGATCACCATAACAGATATAATAATGACAAAGTGTGAAATATTGCAAGAATTACTCAAGTGAGACACAGAGGCACAAAGTGAGCACATACTGCGGGAAAATGATGCCAACAGACTAGCTTGACGCAGGGTTGCCACAAACCTTCAATTTGTGAAAAATGCAGTATCTGCAGAGCACAGTAAAGCAAAGCACAATTGAGGTAGGCCTGTAATGAAAATCTTGATTCCCAAGAAAATACACAAAGTCACTAATATGTTTATTTGTATCTAATAAAAGAAAATTTTTTTGTTTTTTTTGAGACAGAGGCTCACTCTGTTCCCCTGGCTATAGTGCTATGGCATCAGCCTAGCTCGCAGCAACCTCAAACTCCTGGGCTCAAGCGATCCTCCTGCCTCAGCCTCCTGAGTAGCTGGGACGACAGGCATGTGCCACAATGCCCAGCAAATTTTTTCTATTTTTAGTAGAGACAGGGTCTCACCTTTGCTCAGGCTGGTCTCCACCTCCTGAGCTCAAGAAATCCTCCTACCTCAGCCTCCCAGAGTGCTAGGATTACAGGCGTGAGCCACTACACCTGGCCAAGAAAATGGTTTTAAAATACAATGTTGATATGATCAGTAAAGCTACAGAAAAAAGTCTAATTTTTTATGCAGTTAAAAAAAAAAAAATCCTGTCTCCCTCACTGTCACTCCCATTAAGTATGTGTGGTCAAATCATATTCTAGAGCTGTCCAATACAGTAGCCACTAGCCAGATGTGGTCACAGAGCACCCGAAAGTGAGACAGGAAACCAGCAGGCCCAACTTGTTAAAAAAGTTGCAAGACCTGAACTAAGGCCTCTGACAAAAACAGGAGAGCAGGATGCAGTAAATAAACTGGTTAAGACCAGTAAGAGCCAAGATGGCAATGAGAAAGACTTCTGCTTGCCCTTGTAGCTCATTAGACTCTGCTTATAACATATTAACAGATTAAAGAAATTCCCATCAGCAACTTGACATTTTACAATTACCCTAGAAGTTACCTGATAAAAGAGCAGAAATCCCTGATTCCTGGAAATATCTACCCTTTTCCCAGAAAATCCATGAATAATCCACCCCTTATTTAGCATGTAATCAAGAGATAGCCATAAATAGAGTTCATCCGCCATGTACAGGGGCTTTTCTCTATTGCTCTGAGAGATAGCCACTGCTCTGTCTAGGGGGTAGCCTGCTTGCTGTTTAATAAACTTTGCTTTCATTTCCAACTTAAGGTTCGAGCTTGAATTCTTTCCTGCACAAAGCCAAGAACCTTCTTGGCCTTCAGGTAGGACCCCAGTTTTGGTGTTCACTTTCCAGTGTCAAAATGTGATTAGTCTAATTGAGGAATACTACAAGTACAAATCACACACCAGATTTCAAAGACAGTACAAATAATGGAATGTAAAATGTCCCATTGATAATTTTTACATTGATTACGTGTTGAAACAATATTTTTAATATTGGGGGTTAAATAAAATATATTATTAAAATTAATTTCACCTGTGTCTCTTTACCTTTTAATGTGACTATTAGAAAATTTAAAATGACACATGTGGCTCACGATGTGGCTCACCTATTTTGATTGGACAGTATTGGTCTAGAGTCATTCATAGTTGTGCATTCTGTATGTCGCGATGGAATTCCTTAATCTGATAGATGGATTGGTGCAGCTTTTTCTCTTAATTTGATGGCACTTAATTTCTGACAATTAAAGATCCTAACATCTTAAAAGATGATGGCTGTTATTAGACTGTTTTTGATGCAGATGCTAGTAGAGGAAAGGAGAGAGTTGACTCTATCTCTCCAGAAATCTCAGTCTCCAAAGTTTTGTAAGAGTGTCATTTCACACCATTAAACCATATAATGATTTCATACCATTAAGTACAAAATTCATAGACACAATTTCTGGCTGAATAAAATGGTTCCATCTCATTTTGTTTAATTTCTTATTATATTAGGACCCACATAATTCCCCAAGTTCAATTGACTCTGAATTTACCAAAACCTTCAGCTAATAGGAGATGGTTTTGTTTACTAGTGAGGGCTGAACTCTGACCTTTTTCTTTTGCCCAGGTTCCTTTCTAAGAGGCCTGGTGAGTCACACCAGCAAATGATAAAATCTCACTAAACAGGTTTCTTTAACCCAGTATAATGTGGTTTACTTCCCAGCCTGATTCTGGCATGGCCTCACATGAGAAATAGAAGACCCCCTTATCTTAAGTCAGGCATCCTAGTTGACCCCTATCTTAACTCAAGCGTTAGTTTCCACTGACTCCAGGTCTTTAGACAAAGCTTAACTCTTTGAACCAATTGCCAGCTGAAGAATCCCTAACACCCACCTATGACTTGCAAGCTCCTGCTTCGACATGTTCTGCCTTTTCGGCCCAATGTATACCTTCCATATATAGATTTTATGATTTTACCTGTAATTCCTGTCCCCATGAATGTACAAAAACCAAACTGTAATCCGGCCACCTCAGGTGCATTTTCTCAAGACCTCTTGAGAATTTATCCCCTTGGCCACCGTCTCACACATTTGACTCAGAACAAACCTCTTTAAATTATTTTAAAGTTTGGATTTTTCTGTCGACACTAGTAATTGCATTTTTGGCTTCATGGCCCATGAAAGGAGAGTCAGGAGACAGGAACCACAATAGCTTGAACAGGAAAGTCCTACGAGGACATGTTAACTATTTAAAGGGGATAGCTACTCCGAGGGAGAGTGGTAAGAGAACTCTAAAGAACGTCCTAGGCAGGGGAGTACTCAAGGCAGGCACTACCTTGGAAGAGGAGGCCGCCCCTCCCCAAGGCTAGGACGCGACGCGGGTGTGATTGCAGCGGCTGATGGCGAAGAAATTCACAGGGTTGGCCCGGCCCAAGCTCGTCCACAGCCAGCAGCTGAAGCTGGCAGGCAGGACACCACCGGCCCTTTCTCCCCAGCCGCCCGGGCGCCGGTAAGCAGAAGCGGGAGGGCAGGAAACCACCCGCATCAGCCGGCGAAATCGGCCCTCCATCGCCCCCTGCTGGCAAGGCTTAACAACATGCCCCTTGCACAGGAGAAATGTTCTGAAGTCACAAGCAGAACATGGAGGGTAGACTTGGAGCAGGCAGGCATTAAGTGACAACAGACACACTTCCTCTAAAGGTGGAGAGTTTGATCTTTGGCCCTTGGAGGATTTTCAACAGGTCCATAAAAGACTTTTCCCTGGAAAGAATTTTCTCAACGTCCTTAATGAGATTTTGCAAGTCTCCTGGGTCAGGATTGTAGTTAAGGCCTTTTACCTTTTAAGTCTCCTCACAGATCTGGCCATGATGAGAGGTTTGGTTTTTGTTTTGTGTTTTGCATTAAACATTTCAGCAATAGTTCCAGGATCACTCTCAGAAAACAACAGGCTTTGAGTCATCCCTGGTACCCCAATCCCAAATTATACAGAATGAGGACCAAAATGTTTAAAATTAACTGATGAGAGACAGAGAGAGAGAGAGAGAGAGAGAGAGAGAGAGAGAGAGAGAGTGTGTGTGTGTGTGTGTGTGTAGGTTGGATATCCATAGAATGTCTATTTGGCCTAAAGGAAAATACAGCACACCTGATTTTGAAGGGTCTGAGAGGAGAGGGGTATAAGAGGGGCCAGACAGTCCAACCAACAGCCCAAGCACAGGACTTAGACACAGCATCACCAAGAGTGGAAGGCAGTGAAGGGGACAGGAAAGAAAGATATTACAGGATCTCACCAGGTGGGCACTTCCTGTGTCCTGCATTACACCTTTGCTCCTCTTGGAATTGCTGTTGCTCCATAACTTGTTGATTATGCCAAATTGGGGGAGTGGGGTGGTATGGACAAAATTCAAAAACAAGATTTTGCCACTTTTAGGGGCTATATTGCAGAAAGAAGAAAGGAGGTGCTCATTAGGGGTTAGAGAACCAGCACCCTCCAATTCTTTACACACTGAAATTACACACTTCCTTTAATACATGGATATAAACTAAGACCCCCTACATGAATGCCACGTGGTCATTGGAATAGAGGCCTTGGGACATTTAGGCAGGAAAGATGAGACCTCATCACATTCAGTAGAGAAGAAAAATATGGACCCTGTTGTAAGTTAACAAATTTCAAAAAAGGTATTTGAAAGGGAGTACTGGAAACAAAAATTTGAAAACAGGTGCCAGTAATTGTTTGGTAAATATTAAAACATCTATGAAAGAGTCACAGTGTTCGTTAGTTCAGAGTTTCAGTTTTAGAATATGTGACCTGAAACTAGATTATGGAGGCTGATTTTCTCTTGAGAATAGGGTCATGGAAGATGACCTGCTGTCCCCAGACTTCCTCCTCTTCCCTGGAGCTCTTTCCAGTCAAGGTACAGCCGCTTCAAGTTTTCCTATGTCCTGTTATATGTTTCTTTTGCCTTTCAGTTGGTATGACAAGGTGAAGACTCGGAGTGAGGTCACATGGCAGAGTACAGAGTGCAGATGCAAGGGGTTGGTGGTCAAGAAGCACTTCTCCTAGTCCCAACTCTGAAATCGGCATGCTGTAGGAAGGAGGGAAAGTCCCCTGTCCCCTCTGGATTTCAGGGTCCTTATGTACAGAATTAGAGTTGGTCCAACTCCAAAGCAGAGAAGTCAAAGGATGAGAGAGCCTACAGAGCTAGGATTTGGGGAAAAGGTGAAGAGAATGAACAGCAGAGCCAAGAGCCCTTCACCTGATCTCCTGGTATTAGCTTTGGGGAAGGTGACTCACCCTGACTCACCCAGAATCACCCAGCATTCCTGGCCCACCACTCCCATTTTCTCCCCTGACCTCCTTGGTTAGAGAATTTCTGATGAGTCAGGGATGAACTGCCTTAGTCATCAGCTCAATAGGGACTACTCCCTGAAGCACAGTCATGCCATGTAAATGATTTCTTTCCACCTACTGAGCTAATCTTGTTTGAAATTGACACACCTATGTGGACCCATGAACAGCAATTTTCCTGTGCTGTGCCTCTACCAACATCCAGGTTTGTCACCTTCTGGGATACTTTGCATTGATGAAATATGTATCTTACACCTTACAACCTCTGTGGCCTTCTTCCAGGCTCTCATTTTCTTCTCCCCTTCTCTCCATGCAAAGCTCATCCATTCTTCCACCTGCTCAAGTCCATTCTATACCAGGACACCTGCTCTCTTCCTTTCCTAATTCTCTAATTACTTTCAATTTCAGATGGCTTGATATTTCCCTCTTTGAGGAGTGGTCTTCCCTCAACTGGCTTTCAATAAATGTGACCATGATGGTTACCGAAAGTTTGGTACTTGTCCCAGAGGAACGAAGAACAAGGACAAGTGGTTTGAGGAAAAGGAAATAGAAGTTCATTAATTTGCTGGCAAATGAGAAGGATGATAGACTCTTGTCTTAAAGAATCATTGTCCCTCCCCCCTTTAAGCAGAAATACAGGGCTTTTTAAAGGGGGGAGGATTAGCTTTTGGCTGTTGTTAATTATAGTTGGTGGTTTTGATTGACCTTATCTCTAGTGACGATGATCTCATGACCTTTGTCCAGATAATTCTGTTAAGCCATATCCTGTGGTTTAAGGTACTAGAAAATAAAGAACAAAGAACATTTTTCTGCCCCTTTGATTACTGGCCTCAGGCAGGAATGCAGCTTTTAATTCCCAAAAAGAGTGAGGGGTTTTAAAGAGACAACTCGTAAAACATTTTGCCCTTTTTCAGAACTTTACCTCTGTTACATGATGATTGTGATAAAGATATCACTCATTTAGTTCACTATTATAAACAACTATTGGCCATCTCTTGTGTTATCCTCCTATTTTGTTTAATGTGTGCCACCAAACTTGCAGGTATCATGCTTCATAATATAATTCTATTTTCTAGAGGTTACCAGAGAAAAGAGTTTACATTCTGGCTTGATAACCTTCTTCATCAAACTGTATAAAGTGTCTAACTGACATGTGGGATGAACTCACCTCTCCAAATCTTATATCCTCAGACCTTCCCAGAACTATTCACATATAGGTAGGCACTAGAAGAACAGTAGGGCTCAAAAACAATTCCTTTTGGCTCTCCCAGAAGTAACCCTCTGAAGGTGAATTTGATCTGACATTCCTTATCTGAAACCAAATATAATGCAAACATCCTTTGACCTATCATACTGGGATTAGAGTTTATGACCAGAGAGCTCTTTCCTTTCCCTATTGACTTTACACATGTTCTTTCAAGCTTATAGTTTCTTTTATGGGGAAGACTGAAGGGTGTGTGGTAGCTAAAGGGCAAATCACTTTTCCCTGTCTGCCCAAAGTTGGCAAACAACCATCAAGTCCTGAGTGGGGAGCGTGAGGGTCCCTCCCTGTGTGTGAGTGTGTCCATGCGAGGCTGGATGAACTGCTGTAAGAGGATTCTATGCTGACAGATGGCTGGAAATAGAAATGCTGAGGATTGTTCCAATCTCACAGTTCTGTGAATCACTTTTCCATGCCTGGAGAGAGAGAGAAAGTGAGCAAGCCCAAGCTCCTAAAGTCCTCATCTTGGTAGTTGGTCAAATCTTGTCTTAAAGGTTTCTTGCATAGATATCTTACCTTCTTAACTAAACTATAGGTTCCCCAGAGGCAGAGTGCACCACCTTTCTTGTCCTGCTCCAGTCTCCACAGTAGGTCACCTATAGCTCAGCATTTAAGAGGTGCTCAATGACCACCAGATTCCTTCATGATTTCAATGGCATGCTTTAAAGTTACTGCTAGAAGTAAGATTTCGGGGATATGGAGATACAGTTAAGACATGGTGCCTGCACAAAGAAACCTATAACATAGGAGTTTAGAAAGACTGACTTGTAATAAAGTTCTACCAGTTATGGGTGTTAGCAGAGTGATGGAAATTCAAAAGAGGAAAATGTACATTTTAGCTGAGAAGATGAATTAGAAAGATTTGACAGAAGAAATTCTTTAGACCTGGGACTCAAAGGATGAATAATGTTTTACCAGGTGAAAAGTGAATAGCTAAAAACCTATATAACTTGAACACTCCACCCAACAACTGCAGAATACACATGCTTCTCAAGTACACATGGAGCAATCTCCAGGACAGACCATATATTGGGCCACATAACAAATCTCAGTAAATTTAAAAGAATTAAATCCATACAAAGTATGTTCTCTTACCACAATGGAATTAAATTAGATCAATAACAGAAGGAAGTTTGGCAAATTCACAATCATGTGGAAATTAAACAACATACTCCTAAATAACCAATAGATCAAAGAAGAAATAACAGGAGAAATTAGAAAATATTTTTAGATGAATGAAAACAAAAATAAAACTTATCAAATTTATGGATGCAGTGAAAGGAATACTTAAAGAGAAATGTAAATGCCTACATTAAAGAAAAAAGATCTCAGTTCAATAAACTAACCTTCCACCTTATGATCCTAGAAAAACAAGAGCAAACTAAACTGAAAGCAAGCAGAAAGAAAGACAAAATAAATATTAGAGCAAAAATAAATGAGAAAATATAAACACAATACAGAAAATCAACAAAACAAAGTTTTTCCTTGAAAAAAAATCAATAAAACTGGCAAATTTTAGCTTGATTTAGGAAAAAAGAGAGACTATTCAAATTACTAATTGGGATATAAGAGAAAGAATAGCTACAGAATAAAAAAGATTATAAGAAAATACTATGAGCAACTATATGCCAACAAATTAGAGAATTTAGATGAAATGCACAAATTTCTAGACAGACACAAAATACCAAAACTTTCTTAGGAGCAAAAACAAAATCTGAACAAGCCTGAAAAAAATAAAGGGACTGAATTAGTAATAATAAAAAAACTTCCCACAAGAAAATTCCAAGTCCACGTGACTTCACTGGTGAATTCTATCAAATGTTTAAAGAATTACCACTAATCCTCTCAAACTCTTTCAAAAAATAAAAGAGGAATGAATATTTCCCAATTTATTCTATAAGGCCAGTATTACTCTGATATCAAAACCCAACAAAGACATCACAAGAAATGAAAACAGAATACCAGTAGCCCTGTGGATACATACACACACACACACACACACACACAAACCCCTACCTAAACAATATACTAGCAAACCAAATCCAACAACAGATAAGAAGATTATACACCATAACCAATTGGGATATTTCCCAGGCATGCAAGGTTGGTTCAACATCTACGACTCAAACATGTAATACACCATATGAAAAGGATAAAGGACAAAATTCACATGATCATCTCAACAGGTGCAGAAAAAACATTTGACAATCTTCAGCACTCTTTCATAATAAAAACATGGAATAGACTAGAGAATGTCTTCAACCTGATAAAGGCCATCTACAAAAAAACCTACAGCTAACATCACATTTAATGATAAAAGACTCAAAGTTTTCCCCACCCCACCTCAAATCACAAACAAAACAAGGATGTCCACTTTCAACAATTTTACTCAATGTTGTACTGGCATTTCTAGTCAGAGCAATTAGATGAGAAAAAGAAATAAAAGCCATTCACATTGGAAACAAAGAGTAAAATTATCTCTATTGGCTGATTCTATGATTTTGTATGCAGAGAATCCTAAGAATACACATACACAAAAGATGATTAGAACTGATAAATCACCTCAGCAAGATTGCAGGATACAATATCAATATACAAAAATCGATTGTATTTCTATATACCAGCAATGAAAAATCCAAAAAGGAAATGAAGAAAATAATTCTATCTATAATAACATCAGAAAGAATAAAATACCTAGGAATAAATTTAACAACTAAAATGAAAGACTTGTACACTAAAAACTATAAAACATCACTGAAAGAAATTAAAGAAGACCTACACACATGGAAAGATATCCCTTGTTCATGGCTTGGAAGATTTAATATTTTTAAGATGGAAATATTCCCCACATTGATCTACAAATTCAACACAATTTCAAGCAAAGTTCCAATTGCATTTTTTACAGAAATGAAAAGCTGATCCTAAAATTCACATGGAAATGCCAGGGACCAAGAATAGCCAAACCAACATTAAAAAAGAAAAAAGTTGGAGAACTCACACTTTTTGATTTCAGAACTTACAACAAAGCTATAGTAATCCAGACTGTGTAGTAAGAACAGACAGAGATCAATGGAACAGAATTGAGGGTCCATAAATAAAACCATACATCCATAGTCAGCTGATTTTCCACAAGGGTACCAACATAATTCAATGGGGGAAAAGTCTTCTCGACAAATGGTGCTGAGACAACTGGATATCTACATGCAAGAGAATGAAGTTGGGTTCCCTACCTCACAATGCATACAAAAAGCAATTCAAAATTGATCAAAGACTTAAATATAAGAGCTAAAACTATAAAATCCTTAGAAAAAACATAGGTGTAAATCTCTGTGACCTTGGATTATGCAATGGTTTCTTAAATGTGACACAAGTTCAAGAAACAAAAGAAAAGAAATTGGACTTCGTCAAAATTATAGTTATCCTTTGGTATCCACAAGGGATTGGTTCTAGAACCGCCCCCCCAGATACCAAAACTCATATATGCTCAAGTCCTCTGTATGAAATTGTGCAGTATTTGCATATAACCTATGCACATCCTCCCATATACTTTAAGTCATCTCTAGATTACTTAATACCTAATACAATGTTAATGCTATGTAAATAGTTGTTATATTGCATTTTATTTGTATTTTTTTATTGTTTTTTTCCCCTAAATATTTTTGATCGGAGGTTGGTTGAATCTGCAGATGCAGACCCTGCAGATATGGCAGGTTTACCATAAACTTTTGTGCTTCAAAGGACACTTTGAAGAGAGAGTAGAAAGACAACTCACAAAATGAAAAGAAAAATTTATCAATCATATATCTGATAAAAGATTAGTATCTAGAATATATAAAGATTTTTACAACTCAGTAACAAAAAAGTAATAATCTAATTTTAAAATGGGCAAAGGGTTTGAATATTTTTTCAAAGAAATATATGAATGGCCAATGAGCACATGAAAAGATGCTCAACATTATTAGCCATCACGCAAATCAAAAATACTTCACACCCATTGGGATGGCTATAATTTAAGAAAAGGGGGGACAATTACAAATGTTGGTGAGGATATGGAGAAACTGGAACCCTCCTACATTACTGGTGGAAATGTAAAATGGTGCAACCACTTTAGAAAACAATTTGGCAGTTCCTAAAAAGTTAAACAGATGATCCACCTAGGTATATGCCCAAGAAAACTGAAGTCATATGTCCCTAGGAAAAAAACACGCACATGAATGTTCCCAACATTATTCATAATAGCCAAAAATTGAAAATAGGCTGGGCACAGTGGCTCACACCTGTAGTTCTAGCACTCAAGGAAGCCAAGGCAGAAGGATCGCTTGAGGTCATGAGTTCAAGACTAGCCTGAGCAAGAACAAGACTCCATCTCTACAAAAAAACAGAAAAATTGGCTGGGTGTGGTGGTTCACACTTGTGGTCCCAGCTACTCAGGAGGCTGAGGCAGGAGGATCACTTGAGCCCAGGAGTTTGAGGCTGCAGTGAGCTCTGATCATGCCACTGTACTCTAGCCAAGGTGATAGAGCAAGACTCTGCCTCAAAAAAAAAAAAAAAGTGATAACCCAAATGTCCATCAATTGATAAGTGGATAAATAAAATGTGGTATATCCATGCAGTGAAATATTATTCAGCCATTTAAAAGGAATAAAGTATTGATATACATGAATGTATATCTACGACAACATGAATGAACCTTGAAAACATTATGCAAAGTGAAAGAAATAAGATACAAAAATCCACATATTGTATGAGTCCATTTATATGAAATGTCCAGAGTAGGCAAATATATAGAGAAAGAAAATAGATTTGTGATTGGGGGAAAACACATCAATAGGAAGTGACAGCTAATGTGCATCACTCATGTATTTGGCATGATGAAAATGTTCTGGAAATTAGTGTGATGATTGCACAACTTTGTGAATATACTAAAAACCTCTAAATTGTACACTATAAAAGAGTATTATGTATACAATTGGCCTTCCATATCTGTGGGTTCCTCATCCACAGATTCAACCAACTACAGAAATTATTTGGGGAAAAAACAATAAAAAAGTAACAATACAAGTAATATAAATTTTAAAAAACACACTATAACAACTATTTGCATAGCATTTATACTGTATCAGGTATTGCAGGTTGAGTATCCCTCCTCTGAAAAGCTTGGGACCAGAAGTGTTTCAGATTTCAGATTTTGGAATATTTGCATATACATAATTAAATATCTTGAGGATGGGGCCAAGTGTCAACATGAAATTCAATTATGTTTCATATACATTTCATACACATAGCCTGAATATAATTTTATAATCGTATTTTTAATGATTTTGTGCACAAAACAAAGTTTTAACTGCATTTTGACTGTAAGTCAAAATGGAATTTTGATTCTGATGGAATCAGAATCATGGTGTGATATACTTAGTATAGTACAAAGTAGAACTAATACCTTTATTTGATTGCTTGCTGCAATAATGTTAAAGGAGAAAGCAAAGCACAAAAATCAATGGGCTTTAGTAATTCATTCTGCAAAAGTTTACAGATTTCTTGCCATCCCATGAAACTGTGCTAGTTGCTTTAAAGTGTACAAAGCTGAGCGGTGCTCAGCTCCTCTCCAAGGCTCTTAGAAGATAATGGACTAACTTAGTAGAGGACACAGTAGACTGAAGGCCCAAGGAGAGTTAGTTCTGCTTGCCTACCCAAATACTGGGCATGGCAGGGCAAGCCACCAGGATTCCAGTCCTGTGAGTCCCAGACAGGCCTCCCCAGGAAGAGAATGACTAGAGACATGAAGGTTGACAGGCTGCCCAGAAGACAGACACTTAAAGAAGTTACAGAATGAAGGTCACACTTTGCTCTCCCAGACAGGAGACAGAACGGCTGTGTACCTCCTGCTTGGGGCCCTTGACTGAGAAGAGGGAGGGATTGGGCCAGATTACTCTGACTCCTGACCTTACTTAGTATAAATTCCCCTAGGACAGGGGGCAGGGGAAGGGATTCTGTAAAAAAACAGAACAAAAAACTCAAATATAAGAGTTGCCACATGGTAAGCTTTATCGGATATTAAGAGAACAAGGGGATGTTAGGTCCAGAGCCAAGAGAGAGACACACAAAGCCTTGTGTGTAGCAAAATGCTCTTTATTTTGAGCATCTGGGTGCAGATGGGTGGAGGCGAAAAAGTGTCTACCACAAGGGAGGCGAAAGCCTTGGGTTTTATAGAGGGTTTCTCCGAGGGGGAGTAAGTGGGCCAGAACAGCGGCTTGCAATAAATTCTTTTTCAAACAACCAGCTCCTAGGACCCCTGCCCCAGTCATATCCATCCTTCAGCTCTGGTGTTGCCCTTATCAGGAGAGATGGGGAGGGATGAACTTCATCCCTATGGGGGCAGGGGAAGGAATGCTGGCTGCAGCTGTCTGTTAGATTTAAAACGTCCTGGGACTCTCCAGACTCCTGCAGCCATTGT
This sequence comes from Lepilemur ruficaudatus, assembly GCA_963574885.1. Classification (NCBI taxonomy): domain Eukaryota; kingdom Metazoa; phylum Chordata; class Mammalia; order Primates; family Lepilemuridae; genus Lepilemur; species Lepilemur ruficaudatus. The sequence continues at coordinate 24,496 of CAUYRT010084836.1, forward strand.
TTTACAAGCCTACATTTTCCATTAGCCACATTCTGTCCTATACATACTTTTCAGGTTCCCACCTGGAACAAACCTAGCAAGGGAAGGGATAATTTTTAAAAAGTGCAACCTGGGTTGGAGGAGATTATCTTTCTCCTTCTTCAGCAAAGCGACCACATGGGGTCTAGTGGAATAATGGGGCCTAGCCTAGTACCAAGTGACGGAAGGGACAGCATCATGCAAAGACAAACACCAGACTGAGCCTAATGGTTAACTCACGTCACAGGAATGTGGAGACACAGCCAAGACTACAGAGAAGGGAAGAGACATACATCTGGGATCTGCTCGATACAGCAGCAGGAAGATCCCAGCTTTCGTGATTGGGGAAGGGGGGTGGATTGGAATAACAACTATTCTACTGTTTTTATTGTTAGCTGTGCCTCTCCAACTCTTCCCCTCTGAGTTGGTGGGCCCTCTGAGGTTACACAGAATACAAGGCAAAATGCTAGAAGTGACCCAAGAAAATACAAGTTAAGTTCTAGGGAAAGGGAGTGTGTTTCAAGAGAAGATGAGATAGCATCAGCTTGGAGACCAAGAAGAGATTCTATTCAAGTCGTGACATATGAACTTAACAGGATGTGAAAGATTTAAAAAATGGTTTTCTGGTCACAGTAATAATATACACTTAGTTTTAAAAACACAAAGAAGAAAATGATATCAAAGTATTCTACTGTTCAGGAGAAATCACCACTACCGTTTGGGGGATATATCTTTCCACATTTTATTTATTTATATCTCTATCTATCTATCTATAGGTATCCATGAAATCTATTCATATAAATAGATATCGATCTAAAATTGCATAAAGGTTGTGATTGATAAGGATTTTGACAGGGAAGTGGACATTCTGAGAGAGAGAGAACAATCTGAGTACAGGAAGGGAAAAGGACAGAGAGGCAATAGAATGCTCAAGAAAAAGCATGAGCTGAACAGGACTGGGTTCCAATCCCACCTCTGCCTCTATGGAAACCCAAGCAAGTTACTTAACCATGCTGAATCTCAGTTACCCTCCTGTGTAACATGGAGATAATAACACTTGGTAGAGTTGCTTTAAGAGTCAGAGACACTTTATGTCTCAATTGCATTTGTCAAGCGTGCAATAGAGTGCCTAGCGAACGGTGGGCACTGAGCACATGCTGATGGCATACAGCAGGCTGCTTGAATAGCTGTATGTGGTTCTGCTTGCTTTTGGTGGAGAAAATATGCAAGTGAGGGAGAGGCTAGGGACAACTCACTTACTAATACTATAGCCTATGGATCACAAGGATTTCAGATCTCAGTTAAACTGTAAGAGCAAATTAGCCAGAAATGGTAATGTAACCACACCAGACCAATCTGGCTCAAGTTTTATGTAACAAAGTTCTGAGTTGTTTTTCAGTTGCTATGGACCCCCAGGCTGAAGGTCATGTAACCTGAGCATGCCCAGATGAACCAAGCATGCAACATAGGTGGAACTTAAGCACTCAGGCCGGACTGAGGACTGATTTAAGAAGAGGATGTCACATGGCAGGATCCAGGATCCAATCAGATTGATCACTGGGATCACCATATGGCATGGTCTAGTCAGAACATGCCTCCTGGCATCACCCCATTGCAAGATCCAACCAGATCATGCCTCATTACCCTATACTTATAAAACCTTACCCAGCCCCCAGCTTTGGGAGACAGATTTGAGTGGTTCCTTCTGTCTCCTTGTGAGTGGACTTACAATAAAGCTTTTCTTTTCTCAAAGGCCAGTTCCATGTTGTTGGCTTCTATGCACATTGGTCAGTGAGCCCATTGATTGCTCTCTAACAGTAATAGGTCTTTGGAAAGTATTGATGAACTGTCCTCAAGCAACAACCCACCCATTTTCTGGAGAAATCACAAGCTGCATGGTACACTTAGGCCAGTCTCTTGCCTAGTGATTTCCCTCTGATCAGCCACAATGCACAAGGCAATAGGCCAAGGTTACTAGTGTCAATGGAAAAGAAGTCAAACTCTGTAAAATAATTTAAAGAGCCAAATTTGAGGACCATGGCTAGAGTCATGCCCAAGAAGCCCTGAGCAAGTGGACTCACTGTGGTTGAGTCACAGTTTGGTTTTATAAATTGTAAGGAGACAGGAATTACATGTAAAGTAAGTGAATCAATACATGGAAGGCGTACATTGGTTTGGCCTGAAAAGATAGGCCATCTCAAGGGGTAGGGGAGGGCTTACAAGTTATAGGTGGTTTTAAAGACTCTGATTTGTAATTGGTTAAAGAAATGAAGCTTTTTCTAAAGGCTTGAAATATTTTAAGATAAGGAAGTTTGTTAATCAGAGACAAGCCACCAACCATATACCCAGACTCAAGTGATTGGTTATGGAAATTGAGGACTTGCAGGTTTGTTTTGTACAGCCTTTTGCCTATTAATGAGTTGTAAAAGATATCTACAAGAAGGGAGCTGGGCATGATGAGGCATGTCTGACCTCCCTTCTCATGGCTAGCACCTCAGTTTCAGGATATCACCTTGGCCAAGAGGCGGTCTTTTCAGTCAGCTGGGGGAGAGCTTAAGATTTTATTTTAATTTACACTAGCTATTTTTTTTACTGTTATTTTAAAACTCATATTCCTTGAAAAACTCTTCTGACCCTCAGAAAGAAGGGTACCAGAAGGATACAGGTATTTGACTGTTGATTCACTTGAGTTGGGCAGATAATCTTTCTTTTCTGGTTTTCCCTGAAGCAAGGTATGCAGGTTCCTGTCCCTGAACAAAAAGCATCAGCACAGGGACAGTCACTTAGGGCCACCAATTGGAGTATCTGTTTGCATAATCCATTTTTCTCTCAGAGTTATTCAATATAAAAGTAATTGTTCATCCCTCTCTGGCAAAGGAAACCATTATCCTGTCCTTCCTGTGATTTGGATCTAATTTAGATGTCAGCTACGCTTCTGAGCCCTCAATTCATTACGCCACCTAGCCAAACAGACGGTGTCTCCTAATCAGTATGAGGGCAGAATGACTTGGAGAGCTTGGAGATCAGTCAATAAAAACCTATTTGCAGTGCTATTTAGTATGGCAATCTTTCCCAGAAAAGCCATTTCATTCTCAGAGAATTAACAGACCATAAAAATAGCCCTAAATCTTTGAGAGAGACAGACTGGGGGAAATTACAGACGCAATCAGTATTCAAGGCAGAGGGGGAGGAGAAGGGGGGTTCTGAAAGGGAACACAGTGTAAATGGTGGTGACTGGGAGGACTAAAAAGCCATGAGAGCCCGCATCCCCATTCTGGCTACTGCAGCCCCAGCAGCTGAGAATGCAGCCCCCGTCACTGAACTCAGTTGCTCACCTCTGCAGAGGGGCAGCCTTGAGTCATTCTATCAGCGTTCACTGGAGCCCTCCCATGTACAGGACACCAGCAGGTTTTGTGGGCAATACAAAGACGGATGCAAAAGGGGTTCTGCTGCTATGGTGCTCGTAACCCGTGCATGACCACAGTACTCAACAACATGCGATGTATCAGGAACCAGTAAGGGAGCTCAAGTAGAAAACCATGTTTATCTTTTCTACTGGAAAGAGCTGTTTGCCTGTAGCAAACAGAAAACTTCTGCTTCCAATGATCAACACTACTTTTGTGTAATCTAGTCTTATACTTGTTCAAATACAGATTATAAAAGTACATCATTCTTTTTAGTTATAATATATAGAGTATATAAAAGTATACATTTTCTAATTTTAAAAATCAGGAATATTATAATTATTATAATATTTATAATACGATAAAACTGAATATTAAGAAAACCAAATTCTACCTACTCATTTTCTACTGAAACACATAATAAAAATATATGCAATATAAAATTATATAAATTTTAAGAAGGGATGGTTGTATTAATAACAAATCCAAAAGTCTTCAATAGAAGAGGCAGGAGAGCTTCTGCTTAGTCAGGGAAATTCTGTGCCCACTACCACACCTGCTCATCTCCCCCACCAACACTCTGGCAAAGAACTAAGAGAAAGAACAAAAAAGAATGTGAGAAGCCGCAATGAACCCAAGATCCATTGTTTAGTGACAACCTCACTGCTTTTCATTTGAAAATATTGTCAGCAAGAATAATCTGTGTCAAGCCTAAAATTATGCAAATGTCTTTCTTTACTTTATGTGTATAAGTGTTTTCCTGTACAAATGACCCTTTCATGTCATTGCTTACAAGAATCAAACAATTCTGGGCCAGTTTGGCTAGAATGTAGTATTATGAAAATGAAGGCACAGTCTCATCTCTGCCATACATCTTCCCCTAGATCTTCACAGGGCTGGCCCCTTGTCATTCAGTTCTTTGCTCAGATGTCACTGGCTGGATGTGGAGAAAGGAGGGAGTAGCATCAGGGATTTACCCAGGTTTCATGTTTGCTGAATGGGACGGAAAGCAGGTTTGTAGGGAGAGATCTGTGCAGAGTGAAGGAGAGGGGAGGAGATGATTGATTCAGGTCAGTTAATGGACATGTGGTCTGTGGAATACCGAGGTGGAAATGTCCAACACACAGCTGAAAAGTAATTCTGGGACACAGGCAAGAAGTGTTGCACAGAGAATAGAGAGAACATCAGCATACATATGACAATAAAAAAAAAATCATAAATGTACATGAGATCACTCCAAGAGGAGGGCAAAGAGTAAGGACAGTGAGCACAGAACCCTAAAACACATCAATATTTAAAGGACAGAGGAAGTGAACGCAGTGACAGTAACTAAGAAAGAATGGCTACACAAGGAGAACAAAAAGTGTCAAGGAAAGATTCATAATGTCAATATGACAGAGGAGTCAAGTAAGATACAGGCTAAGAAACTGAAATATGTTCATTGAATTATGTCTTTCACTATGGTATTTTCAATAGTGTGACAGGAATAGAGACCAGTGGGTTGCGTGAACAGGGTGAGGTGGGAAGATGTGGAGATAATATGTATACCTTTTTTCTCCTAAATTGGAGAGAAAGAAAATTGAGCAATAGCTAGAAGTGAGATGAAGAATCTAGAAAGGGATTTTTTTTTTTTAAATGGAAGAGTATGAGAAGCCAATTCTCCCTGGTGACTGGTCTGTAAGAACTATTACTGCCTTAAAGCAGTGGTCCTCTGTCGAGGAGAGATGATATTACTACACGTAACTCTCTATCCTTAAGACCAAGGGGAAACCAGTCTCAATACACAGAATATAATTAGTGGCATACTGAATAGTTTTCAGTTTTCTGGCTAAGGCTGACATTCCCTTTCTAATCCACTCTCCTCCACTACCAAGAACCTCAAATGCACTCTACTCTTGTCAACACTCTGCTCCAAAACTTTCAAGGACACCTAATAGAATGTTGTTCAAGTTCTTTAATTAGCATTCAAGGTCCTCCCCCACTGCAACTCAAGCCTACTTTTCATTATTCTGACTCTGCTTTAGTCACAAATTTTTGCCTTTTCACATTCACTGTTGTCCATGACAGAGCTACAGTCCCATAGTCTACCTCTATTTTTCTGCCTACTGTTTGCTCTTTCTGAAATATACTCTCAATTTATTTACATTCTAATCATCCTTCAAGGCCTACTTAAGCACCACTCCCAAAAAGATTTCTTTGAAACTATTTTATTCACTGTGATATCTACCTGAATTTCATTCAAAACACTTATAAATTGTCTTTGCTGTTGCTATATACCTGTTCCCTCTACCTACTGAGATTATAAATTATTTCAGGGCAGGGACTGAGTCTTTAATTTCTGAGCCCAGTGCAGGTAGCCCACATAATATACATGATCAATAACTGCTGATGGTAACTCCCAACTCTGGCATAAGAATACCTGTAGTTATTACCAATTTTCTCAAAATGTTTAACTTTGTTTTAAACAAAGTTTAAAAGGATCACACAGGATTTTTTAAGAAGGATGTCAAGAACAGGGTAATGCAGCTTCATGTTGGGCCTGGGCCTAAATAGACATCTGAATTTACAAGCCTATTTCCTTCATGATCGTGTATAGACAGCTACTTGGAGCAGAAGTGACAGAGGCTATCTGAAGAGGGAAAGAAAGCAAAGCTGGCAGACATTTCTTGTGCTGTGTGTCTTTCTATAAACTACAGGAGGGGTGATTCAGTATTTGAGAACCCAAATAATTGTTTTAGGTCTTCTGCATCAATTATACTTCAAAATGACACACAGTAAGGAGAATAGAAAAATACACATTGCATATTTGTTACCAATTACACTGTCTGTATTATGAAAGAAGATGCAAATCTGCCACTGTTGCTTTCTCGCAACATGATATGGAAAAAAGTGTGGCAGAGTAATATTCATAAAAAAGTTTTTTGAATCATCTGATTATGTTTCAGATATTTAACATCATCATTTACCAAGATTTTGGTTTCTACATACTAATCAGAGACAATTTCTCATACAAATAGGCAAAAAAAAAAAACACCTCAAATAACCTGGCACAAATTGATGTCGTCCCTGGTTATCACATTAAGCTTGGGTAAAGTGGAAGCTTGTTCTAATTTGCAAGAAGAATTTAATTTTCCCAGACAGAGGTCATTAATAATGTTGTGAAAACTTAAAAACCTCACTCTGGAACAAATTCCATCTTCTGCTTATAGTCAGAGCTTCAAAAACAAAATACAACTTTCCAACAAATATGGCAGTTGTGAGTCTTTATACTCTGAAACAGTGAAGTTCATGGTGTAGAAAAGAATAAAGGCATATATTAGAGTTACACATTCTTGAATCTGTATTTCTAGGATAGCTAATGTGGAGCAAACTGAACCAAAAAGTTAATATTATACACTGTAACAGGCTTATTTAAAAATAGATCAAAACAAAACCCAAGAAAAGGCCATACTACAGCTCTTGGACAAATTTTCATTTGCAAATTATCTTGCTTTCATTGTTCATATTTTGTCCCAATGGCCCTAATTCCAACTAAAACAAATTACAGAGCTTTATTTCAATCAAATCCAACAATACTAGCAGCATTATTCACACTACATAACTGTTTAAATCAATCACTTTATCACATCTAGGATTAGAACCAAAAGGGAGCTGAAAATTACCCAATCACTTTTATTACAGGTTTCCAGTTTTAAGCTGCATTGCAATACTAAGAGGTCAGATCCCATGGCCTGGAGAGGTAAGCAAGCAGACAGAGCACTGGACTGGTTCTCAGAAGGGCTCAATTAATTATTCAGATTCTGCCTGTGCCATCTAGAACAGCCACTTAAGTTCTCAAAATCTGTATTCTCATAATAAGAAAGGAAGTAGACTAGATGAGCTTTAAGGCTGCTTTAATATCTAATACACAATAAATCTTTAGAAAAAATGTATAATGCATGTTTTTTTTTTGTTTTGTTTTTTGAGACAGAGTCTCACTCTGTTGCCAGGGCTAGAGTGCCGTGGCATCAGCCTAGCTCACAGCAACCTCAAACTCCTGGGCTCAAGCAATCCTTCTGCCTCAGCCTTCCAAGTAGCTGGGACTACAGGCATGCGCCACCATGCCCGGCTAATTTTTTCTATATATTTTTAGTTGGCCAATTAATTTGTATTTTAGTAGAGATG
>CAUYRT010084837.1:0-30692 GCA_963574885.1 Lepilemur ruficaudatus
CTGGCATACTGCTGTCATTAATGATCGGAAATGGTGTGGCTCATAGCCTCCTGTGGTTAGCAGTGGCAACAGTTCACAGACCCCATCTATTTCACCATAAATAGGTGTTAAATCTGTGAAAGCAAGCAGGAAAATAGCATAAATACAGAGCATGAAGTCATGTAATGAACCGCAAACATCAGCTCCAGTAGTAGAAACACAGAAATGCATGTTGAAGTATAATAGCTAGCATGCTGAAAACATATGTCTTTCAAAAATCACTTGTTGCTCTTTTAATAAGTAATATTTTCTTTTTTTTAATATTTTCTTTTTGATTACATTTATGTGGTATTTTTCACTGCTTAGTTGTTTCATAGACTAATATTGAAGCATGACTCTTAGAGGAAAAAGAGTGAAGAAAAGTAAAAGGGCTTTAAATTAATATAATTTACTTGGCAGATTTTTATGGTGTGTTATTGGTGAAAATAAAACTTATAGATAGTATTAAATATACTCCAGCATAAAGTAGTATAAATAAAAAATAGGATGTATGTATCTCTGTGTTTATAAGTAATGAAAATATATACATAAAATACTTCAAAAATTGTGATATTCCTCATTCAATCTATATTCCCCAAACTCTCCTTTTCATATAGGAATGGTTGAGTCAGGTTGAGGCTGATTGTATCTCCTAGGGGGTAAAGAAAGGTCAGAGACATTACCCCAGAAAGAATGAGCCCTTTTATGAGGATTTAAGAGTCCTTGTTTCCCCTGTCATATTCTATTTATGCCCTAATTCTAAAGTCATTCTCTTCCTTCAACCCATCAGACGTCTTCAAAGTAGTCTCCTTCCAGATGGACTACCTATATTTGTGTTTAATTTTTTTCTATGTTGATTTGTTCCATACCTATTTTTTTAGAGATCTATACATTAGACAACTTTTATCACTGTATATGAACTATATGTGTATGTAGTATGTGATTTATAATATAAGAGTGTAAATATATGTTACAAGTATTTTCCCAGTGTGATGTAATTCCTTTAGTGATGGTGATTTTTGTTATTCAGGAGGTATTGGAGATTTACACAGTTTAATTTGTCAATCTTTTCTCTGATGTTGTACCTCATTTAAAAAGATCTTCCCAGCTTTAGAGTAATAAAATGTTTTCTATTATGTCACCTTGTACTTTCATATATTTGTTTCCCTGCATTTAAATTTTTTGTGTTCAAACTGGAAGTTACACAGTCGAAATTATGAAAAAGTCATTCAACCTTACTTTTTCTTTACATGGCTACCCAATTGTTGGAATGGCATTTTTTGATTAGTCCATCTTTTTCTCACTGATTTGAAATATTTTATAAAAAACTAAATACCCCTATATACTGGTTTGTCCTGGGTTTTCTTTGTAGTTCAATTCTTCAGCCAGTATCATATTGTTTTATTTGTTATGACTTTGTAATAATTTTAATATGTGATAAGAATAATTCCCCATCATTACTTTTTTCTCTTGTCTATACTTTTTTTAATGAACTTGAGAATTAGTTCATTTAATTAATAGAAATATATGTTTCTATTCTTATTATTCCTAGAGTTTGATCCCAATTTGGACCACAAAACTGTCCAGGTTCCTCTCTTCTTGTCTCTTCCAGGGAGTCACATCTTTTAACCAGGACCCATGGGCAATGGTAGACAGTATTTTGAAACTACTTTACTCTAAGCTCTCAATGACTACTCTATCTCCAGCTTTCACCAGAAGTACATTTGAGTCACATCATAAGGGGGCCCCTTAATTATCTACCAAGATTGCAATTATATGACCATGTCATAATTTATTTATCTGTTCTTCAGTTGATTGTCATTTGGATTATTTCTACTTTTTGACTATTATGAATAATGCTGCTATGATTGTTGCTGTATAAGTTTTTGTGCAGACATATGTTTTCATTTTTCATGGGTATATACCTAGGAGTGGAATTTCTGGGTCATATGGAACCTCTATTTAACAATTTGAGGAATTGCCAGACTGTTTTCCAAAGTGGCTGTGCCACTTTACATTCTCACCTGCAGTTTGCAAGTGTTTCATTTCTCTGCATCTTCACCAGTTCTTATTATTTGACTATTTGATTATAGCTATCCTAACAGGTGTGAAGTAGTATCTTACTGTGATCTTGACTTGCATTTACCTGCTAGTTAATGATGTCAAGAATCAAATTACTGTATTTGCTTTTAGCCTGAAGCATTCTTTAGTATTTAAGATGGGTCTCCTAGCAACTAATTTTCTCAATTTTTGTTTTTATGGGAATGTCTTTATTTTGCCTTTATTTTTCAAAGATAGCTTTGCTGCATATAGGATTCTTGCTTCACAGTTTTTTTTGTTTGCTTGTTTGTTTTGTTTTTATTCTTTGAGCTCTTTATGTTACCATACTGCCTGTTGGCCTTCATTGTTTCTGCTGACAAGTCAGCATTTAATCTTACTTGGGTTCCTTTGTAAGTGAGGAATCATTTTTCTCTTGCCATTTTCAAGATTTTGTCTTTAGCTTCTAGCATTTTTACTACAATGTGTCTGTTGGTGGATCCCTTTGTGTTTATCATACTTGGAGTTTATTGAGTTTACTGGATGTGTAGAGTATTGCTTTTCAATAAATATGAAAGTTTTTAGCTATATTTTCCCAAAATTTTTTCATCCTTTCTCCTCTCCTTCTGGTGCTCTCATTATGATTATGTTGACTTTCTTAATGGTGTCCCACATTTCTCCTAGGCTCTGTTAATTTTTCTTCATTCGTAGGCAGTTTCTGCTGCCTACTTTCTTTCCAATAACTGGAACATATTCCTGATTATTTGTATGTCTCATAATTTTTGTTATTAACTGAACTATTTAGATAATATATTGCAGCAACTCTGGATCCTGTTACTCCCTCCCACACCAGGCTTTTTATTTTTATTTGCTTTTTTATTTGTTTAGTTACCAGCTGGATTATTCTAGTGAAGCCTTCTAGTGAAGTCCTCACCAGCAGTGTGAACCCTCTGAGACTGCTCCACAGGGGCACACCCTGAGATGACAGTGGTTTTGGCAGGGCTCTCTCTTTGTCTGTCTAATTCCCTGACCATACCCAACTGTCAAACTCCACTAAGTAATTTCCAGCTTATTTGGATATTGTTTTAACAATATCCTGGGGACTAAATCACAGACTAATCAAACTTAGATTACTTTGAAGAAATAATTTCTGAGATCATTCTTTGAGATTTGTTTTGACCCCAGAAGGACTATTCCCAGTTCTCTCCCATTTTTCTCTCCAACAAACTAGTTGGCCTGTAATTTAGCTGATACATTCAATAAATCTGTAAGTCTTCTCACAATTGCCTTTGACTACAATCTCTACTGTTTTTGAGAGTGCCCATAGGTTTAAACCTTCCCACGCTCTATTGCAAATAAAGTCAGTTATTTTGGGAAGAAATTTTGAATTCTCTGTTTTACCACTAACTTCTTCCTCTAGGTAAAATCTCTGAGCCATAGCTCTGGTGGCAGGGCAAGGATAATAATGCTAAGTTTCTGTGAGTAACACTGCTGCTTTAGCAGTTGAGCACTCTGTGGATGGGAAAATTAGTAGCCTCAGGTACCCTCAGCTTGCTGCTCTGAGAGTGGAATCCTTACCACATAAGCCAGCACATGGGTGATCCAGGCCTCAGTATTCTCAATGGCATCACACCCGAGGTAGAACCTCTGTCCCTTAAATAGTGGCTGGGCAGAAGAAGGGAGCCCCTATCTCTCAGCTGTACTTTCCCAGAACTTAGCCTCAGCAGTAGGTAGCAGTTAGCAGTTACCTGGAGGCAGGATGAAAAATGCTGATTTCAGGCTCTCCTGGAATGATAGTCCTTTGGCTGAGAACTTAGGGAGAGAGAGCCTTGTGTTCTTGGCTGTATCAGTCTGGAGGACAGTATCCACCTCTCTGAGCTGAGATATGGGAGAGGATATGGGTCTTGGTTCAAATACCATAGACTCTTATCAAATTTTAGTGAAGTTTCTTAAATAAATATTTCTTCAATTTATGTGGTGAATCACATTTATAGATTTACATATATTGAACCAACCCTGCATCTCTAGGTTGAAGCCCACTTGGTCGTGATGGATTATTTTTTTGATGTGTAAGCAGAGAGAATTCTTATGTCAAACTCATACTTAACGGGGAGTTAATGTTTTATTTTACTTTTTTAATATTTTTCTAATCAACTATAAAAACAAAATTTTTTATATTTAATTTATTGGTACTCATTACTTTCACTTGTAAAAAGTCAGTAAAACTTGTCACAATCAAATAAAATAAGTGAGAGATACTATTATGTGGCAAATGAAAAAAAAAGAGGTTTAACAACTTTCCCATGTAATTAATGAGGAGTTTGGAAGTAGCAGAGTGCCATGATTTCCCAATACTTAGCTTTGTACCAATTAGGGACAGCTTTTTAGAAATCAGTGATTCTGGAGAATCTTTTATTGAAAAAAATAATTAATATAATGTTTATCTAATTTGAATTTGTTTAGAGTAGTACAAGGTCTATGATAGATTGATAGATGTACAACAAATATTTGTGAAAAGAGAGAAATAATTTAAATAAATAATTCACATGTCTAAAATTTTTAAAAGAACTGGGTTTTGATTTATTAATTAGGAAGAAAAACAACTATGCCCAAATGATAGGACCTGATGAACAGAATAAATTCAAGGACAATATTTTCCTAAGAAAGTAATGAATCTTGGCACACATGTATACCCCTAAATAAACTAAAAATGTGAAGCTTGCTCTTGGGATAAAATTTAATTTATTATATAAAACTTATGTTTTTTTCTAGAAAAATTCACAAATAATTTTGGCAGTCTTAATGCTGATTTTTTAAGTTGGTTTATCTTTCTTTGACTTCTAAGACAGTGGCCTTCCTTTATACTTCTGCATACTAGGTGGTGAAAAGAGACCAGCTGTCCAATACGTCTTGTCATTTACAAGTATAAGGTGTATTCATTCTTATGGACTAAGATATGCTTACAGCTCACAAGCTGTGCATTATAATTCAATTTAAAAATCCATATTTATGCTGAATTCACCATTTGGCAATGAAAATCAACCTCAGTGTAAGATAAAGATATGACAACTTGAGGAAAAAAAGGAAATGTCAGTAAATTAGCTCCATCCATTGTACTCCCTATGGTGACAGCAGACGTTACTACCAATTTTCTCAAACTGTTGTAACTGAAAATAATATGAAAAGCTTTCTAATTAATTGCTAGTGGCAGATCTGCTACTTTCAAAAGTTTTTCCCTTGAGATACAGATGTTAACCTACCTTGGCATATGACAATTGTATTGTTTTTCAATTTACAAATAAAATATTTTTCTTTCATTTTCTAATCAGTGGCACAGAAAATGTTGCAATAGATCTCACAAGTTGATAAGAAGGGGGGAAAAGGTATTTTTTAAAAAATTTCTCCCTTTGTAATTTGAATAATGGGTTGCATGCTGCCAAGTTGGCTGAACAATAGCTTACCATCCAATTTTATGTGACTTAACTGAAAAGAGATGAATGTAGCAGCTAGGCTATATGTGAATAAAAGCAGTTCTTCAAAATTATATTAGCAGGCAGGATTGTTTAATCCCTAACGTATTTAACTTGCCAAACTGGCATGCGCAATCAATGTAAGAGGGTTGAGAGTATGGACAGATTGCCCTTATAAGCACATGTGTCTCTAAAAGTAAAGTGAGAGGAACTTCATTGTGCAGCTGTTCGAATACTCTAAATTTGCTAAAGTTTTAGTCCAAATTAAAAATAATAATCTAACACTGACTTAAGAGTAAAATCATCAAAATTGTGCATGCCCAAAATCTTCCCAGTGCTTGTTATGACCCAGTGGGTGTGGAAAAGTTTATAACACCCACTTACTTTTATCATAGTTCTTATATGATCTTTATTACATCTCCCATATTAAGCCTTTAGTGAAAATTTGCTCATTCATTTACCCAATAAGGAAACATTTATCCAGTGTCTACTATGTAGCAGGCACTGTGTCAAGTTCTGGAGACACAGTGACTTATACAACATGCATCACTCACTGAACCTTCATGCCTGCATGGTACCAAGATTGAAACTGCATGCTAGCCAAACTTCCATGTTCCTCTACTCTGGGGCAATGTAACATATATGATCAAAATGTTGTAAAACAAAAACAAAATGTAATATGAAGAAAGAATCAAAAGAGAAGCCCATTAATATATTAATATCCAGAGTATTGCATTGGCATGTAAATAACTAAAAGTGGGCATTATCATCAATTGACACTTTGCAGAGTAAACTGCTCTAGACAGGCAGCCCCCAGAGTGTGTAATGAGCAGAAACTTCATGTTCTCTGTGTTGTCACTGCTGATGTTTGAATCCTGCTGCTTTCACATTCTGGGCTGCTGAGATGACTGCACATTCTTGGCAGCTAAAAGGAAAGCTTGCTCTGGTTTCTCCCATAACAAGCAAGGGACAAAACCTATGATCTACCTTAATTTCATCCCATGTGACTTGAAAGGTGGTGTTGCTAGGGATGACAGGAAGCATCACTAACAATAGCTAGTGTGGAAGAAAACAAAAACCAAAAACAAACAACAAAAAACTGTTTACTCAATGAGTTTAAATTATAAGAGACTTTTCTTTAGTAAAATGGAGCATAGATTCAGGCTCAATTATATTTCACTAGCTTATTATGCAATCATAATTAATGGATTATATATATTATTATATAATATAATAATCATATGAAGGGATTGTTATATAATAATGATATTATAGTGTAATATTATAATAATCATATTAACGGATATGTCTCCTTAGGAAAAAACAGGCTTCACAGTAAAAGAATAAGTAGAGATTTTTAAATGTTTAATATGTTGTGGTAGACATTAACATAGGTGGGTTTTTCAAGTGAATAAGAACACTGCTATATTTCATTCTTTCAGATTATGCAAGTACAGAAGAGTATCAGTGCCAGTCCATTTTAAATAACCATTTTCATAAAATATTCTCATGAAATTCCTATATTTGTTTACCCCTATTGTAGGCGATTTCCTTAGTTTTCTATGAAATTAAAAAAAAAAAAACGTGCACTATGTTGCTTCATATTGGACTGTTAGCCATCATATTCTTCAGTCATGAAAAAGAATAATCTTAACCACACAATAAATAAACCTAATACTTACCTCCAAACAGCAAGTACTTAAAACATATAGCAAACATTTGCTTTACAGCATGTTTTCTCTGTATATATTATGATCTCTTGCAACATTCCTTTAAATGTCTTTCACTTTTATTGCATTGCAAAAGTAAGATCATGTTCTTTGTATGCACTTCATTATCTCATTTGATTGGGTTTTAATTCCTGCAACATACAGCAAAGGCTGATATGCCTTTTGCAGTTTGAAACAGTGGTTGCATGCTGAGAATAATTAGCTTCACTAAGGCAGAACAAATGATTTCTTTGCAAAATACCAAGTCTGTGTTTCAACAAAGATAATCACAGAATACCCAAATTTTCTTGGGTCTTCTGGTATGGTGGTTACTTCGAGTTTAACTAACGTTTTTGAAATCTTAATTTCCTAATAACTGTAGTGACCCAGAGATTATCACAAAGAATATTATTCTTGAAATCTGTAGATAAGAGACTTTCCCTTTCTATTAATAATTGGTTTATTTGATTTGCCAGTTTCCATCAAAGTATTTATTTTACATGGGTATTTTATCAAATATTTATTTCTAATTATAATTTAGACAAAATTATTTAATTGTTGGCTGTGGCCACCACAATGATAGTGAGTTATCATTCCTGCCCAATTCACCCTGAAATTTTGAGGATCTTTTTTTAATCTAATAGAAGAACATTTATTAGAAAACAAATTAGTAGATTTTTCTAAACTTATTTTTACTGAAATAATATGAGCAAGGTAATTAAATTCCACAAATCAAATTGTATTTAAGTCATTTAGTAATAGCAACAACAGAGAGTTGATTATAATTTCTTCCAATTAAGAGGCTAATCTTCAACCAGTGAAATCTGCACTAATAAGTTCATTGAATTGTCTATACTTTAGTTAAGATTCTTGTTGAGGTACTGATTATTTCAGTGTCTTGAGTGGAAGCATCAATCAGAGTTCACTGTGCAACAAAAAGGTCATAAACGCATACTGCTCTGAAATTAGACTCTTACGTTCATATTCGTACAAGGCTGCGGGAAACTTAAGTTGTCATCTTCGTTGCATTACACAGACCCATTTAACTTCTTACAGTTCAGGATACCAACATTTTGATAAACCTAATTCCATGCAAGACTCATTCTTTGACCTTGATGCTACATAGTGTCTCTGGAATAATCAGGTAAACACAAGGTTTAAAAGGTTTAAACTTGTAGAGTCTGTATTTACATCCATGGCATCACTGGAAGACAGACGATGGAACCACTATCAGATTAAGTTTCATTCTATATCTATAATTTTAAACCTAGGTGCTAACAAGTTTCTGTTATCATTTAATTGAAATATGAGGAATGCTTTAAAGACCTTAGAAATTATCCTCCTTTCCTCACTTTGAGACCATTAAGTCATCAAGAAGTTTAGTACTTTTTGGAAAATGAGTTTTATCTTCAGAATTGTGAACTCTGAGCACAGTTTTGAAACATAAACTGACCTTGTTGTGCAGATGCTCTAATAGCTACACTTGGCTCCCTCTAGACACCAGCAAGTGTAATAAAAGTAATGACAATGCCTGGAGATTATTGAAACAATAGTAAAAGAGAGAATTTAACAAAACCAAATTTGAATTCAAGGAGTATGAAATTCAAAAACTGTGACATAGTTTGCAAAAGAACATTGCTTAATTTTACTCAGCTTTTTATAGAGAGCATCTATCTAATTATGTGTGTTCTTTACATACCCAAGCATCCATAGATGTGTCCAAATTATTTTGCTCAGTAAATGACTCTGATTAGGTTCAAGGTGTTAAACCTTGAAATATTTAAAATATTAATTGATATTTCATAGTGATTTAGAGACACAGAACTATAAAACTCATTTTCTTCAAGTAGTAGCTTTCAGGTAAAGTCCTTTTTGTTTCACAAGAATTTAACTTTTGTACTGTGTTTTTTTTTTTTTTTACAAAATTCCACTACTACCTGTGTTGGTTAGATCAAGTTCAAAGGTATATATATATTTTTTAACAAATGTGAATTCAAGGAAGATTTAAAACATATGAAGTATTCATTGAAATGCCATCCTATTACAAGGTTAATTTTTGTTGCAAATCAAGCTTAGTTGCCTTAGCAACCCTTTTATTTCAAAAGTTCAAAGTGAATCAATCCTTTTTAAGAGAATATAATTGGGAAACTATGGCAATTTACTAAGAATATCATGATGTTGAAATAATGTAATCATTAGTTTGGCATCGGCGATACCAGTGACAAATTATTGAGGTTTCATATAAAAAGATGATGGCTATGTGGTGAAAGAAGTTTGATCTTATTGTGCACCCAGTGAAACGATCAAGTATGGCAAGATATAATTATGATTTTATCCTCTATAAAATAATAGATATCACAAAGCTTATTTATTTTTTATATAGTAGTGGAATATCCTATTTTTCTAGCATTTGAAATTAACGTTAAATAAACCAGTGTATACCTAGGAATCATACTGTCCCCACACATTCCACTTGACTCATAGAAATAAATTTTGTTTTAAATAAAACAATGCAGACAAATCATACTTAACTAAGAAAAACAGTTTGATGTGAGGATGGATGGTGGAGGGGGAAGGGATAGCAAAAAGCTATGTTGTTCCTTGTCAAAGTCACCTTGCTTTTAACCTCACCAAGCCTGATATCAACATGACCTCTGAGGAGATACAGGGTCTCTGCATTCCCTGTGGCCTGCAAAGTCCCCAAATGCCATCATTTCTAACAAGAAATATCTATTGGGGTTATAAGAACTGAGATATTTAATTTTAGAAAATTTTCTACCCTGTACAAAGTCTTGAAACAATGTATATTATTTTTCCATTTCTGCTAAATGTATTTAAAATTCATTGGAATTAACATATAGAACTATTAAAATGTGATTGAGAACTGAGGGGTTTTTCCTTGTTTTGTTGAAGCTAGCACAATAGTAAGACACAATAACAATAATTAAGATATAACCACAATATAAAATCACAGGCTAATTTCACTAATAAATACTGATGCAAAATTTTGATATAAAGAATTGCTAAATTGAGTTACTTGATAGAGAAATAGAATACCACAATAACATTATTTAGAGGCATGTCCAGAATGCAAGGATGGTTGAATATTAGGATTTATACTATATATTTTCTCATATTAACTGGGAGAAAAGGACAGTTTGCAATTATTGTAAGATGCCATAAAGAAATCCTGATAATATTTCTTACAAAACAATTAAAATAAGAATAAATGTTTTTATAAATGATAAAAGAATCATGATTCTTACTACAAAGCAATTGTATTCTTCTTCTTATATAAAATATTCAAATATATTCTCACTAAATTATTGAACAAGACACAAATGCTACTATTGCTAATAAATTTAATATTATTCTAATAGTACAAGTAAATATAGTAGAGCTATACAAGATAAAGAAATAAGACAAGTATTAGAAGGAAGAGTAAGAATTAGTAAGAATTTTCAGTAATTGAAAATTACAGCCTCATGTATCTGGGAAACCAAAAGATATCAGTAGGAAAATCTTTCAAATGAATAAGAAAATTCAGAAAACTAAATTTTTTTAAGTAGAAAACAATCATTAACCTTCCAAAATCTATGAGTAATCAGTTAGAAAATGTGATTAAAGGGATTTTCATTTATAATTGATAAATGAGATGAGCTAAAACTACTTAGGAATTAATAACTAATGTATAAGACCTATGTAAAAAGAAAACTTAAATTCTCCTAAGGGAGTTTCCTGAATAATGAAAAAGGCTTACCTTTTTAAATGTAAATGGGTCATTTCCCCTAAATTATTTTATGTGTTCATTAATGCACTTTATACACCTATCATTTTCCTTACGTTAATTCATATGATTAAATAGTAGTAAAATATTCAGGAGAAACCAAACAAATGGATTCCAGCATTTCAATGGAAATATAGTTATGAACAGCCAGTGAAATAAAGAGGGAATCAGACTTTAATATTAATAGATAAACTTACCATTTTAAAAACAAAGTGATAATGGCACAACTGGAGCTATACAAAACCATGAACCAATAGACAAATCATTGAATAGAAGTTTCGAAACAAACCAAAGTTTATGTGATAATAGGGGCATTTCAAATTAGCGAAAAACAAATAAAATTTAGGGAATGTTTGGACAAACTGTGAGACATTTGCAAGACAGGAACAATGACTCTCTCCTCACACTTTAATATAAAGTACGAATACATCAAAGAGACAATAGTGAATAACAATGACATTACACAAATATTAAAATAAAATGCGGGAGAATATGTTTACAAATCTGGATTGCAGAGGCCTTTCTAAGAAAGTAAGAGACTCGGAAGCCATAAAGGGAAGAAGAAGCCACATGACTTCATCACAATTAATTTTCCCGTATAAAATAACCCATCAAAATAAGATCACATCACAAAGAAAAATTGGAAAATGTTTTTGCTATACCTTTCTTAATATTTAACATATAAAATGTCTAATTAAGAGAAAAATTTTTATAATACAATAAGAAAGTAGATAAAGTTTAGGGGTAGGCAATTCACTGAGAATGATACACAAGTGGCCAAGAGATATGAAGAAATTTTTTCAAACTTAATCATAATTTTAAAAAATAAAATTTAAAATAGTAATGAGAAATCAATTTTTTACATATCATATTAGTCAAAATTAATGTTTAATAACAGCTAATAGAGTACCTACATGTTTGTCTGTCTAGCAATCCTTCTGGTGAAGAACCACCATCCTCTGATTCTACAGTAATGTTCCTATTCCATTCCCTCCATGATGGTTAGCCACCCCTATTTTCCCTAGTTTTAGGAGCAGCCACACGTTGCTATAAGTGATGCTGTGGAGAAGCTTGAACCTCACACTCTACATCTGGGATCCTGGTAAGGTACAACCTTTGTGCACGTTGGCAATATTCATCATAATTAAAAGGGCAATATAGCCTTTAATCTATCAAATGTTTCAGATTCACCCTAAATATTTAAGATGTAAGATATGGAAGAAATTTCATTTTTGTTTTTTGTCGTCCAATGATATTTGAATTTAGTCCCCAAATATAGCAAGTACTATTTATATGATAAAATACAAGCTATTTTAAAAAGAAAAAAATATAAAATTAAATCATGAATAGCATAAGTAAAATTTCGTATTGAAACAGTAAGTAGAATTAACAATGTACAAATAAAATTTGTGGTATAGAGGACAAATGATTGGGACATACAGAGAATACCACAAAAAAGGCCCTAACTGAAGTGTAATGATCAAAGTGATAATAAGATTGGGAGCTAGATGGTAGCTAGATGGGAGCCAGGATAGGTATAGTTGGATTCCTGAGGAGGAAACAGAGCAAAAGAAATAATCACATTTTTAAAAGACAGAATAAAACGTCCCCAAATTGATAAAGGAGTCTTCATTCAGAAAGTCTTATTTTAATTTCTCCATTATAATTAATGAAATGGGGCCCACTCATACAAATAATAAACATACTGTGAGATCAGGAAAAAAATACCCTCAGCTTTTACCCATTGAATTAGAGAAATAATATAATTTAAAATATTGCCTCAGACATGTATTAAACTGTCTATCCTATATATAAAACATGTTTTGGATTTTCAAAAATATATTCCCAGTTTAGAAGACCAGAACTGCATTTCTATTACTATTCGTCCACTCTACAGCACACTGGAAGTTACTCTCGGGAGAAGTTAAACTAGAAAGACATGGGGACTCCAGACAAAGCAGAGTGTGGAGGTACAGAATTCTGCTGAAATGGGGGTGCTAAATAAATAGTTGAGTACTGAATTGGAAAACCTTCAACTCTTTCCCTTTCTGCAGCTCTCAGAAGGCTGGAAACAGAATATAAAGTTTTCAAGAAGGAGACTCCACAATATCTGTATTGGAAATCCCACCAGCCCCAAAGATCAACAGTTACTTACATTTTCAACGAACATTTGCCTATGCCTGTTGAGTGTCAAATTTTATTTTTAGTATTTAATTTTCAAATGTCAATAGATAATTCATGGAAAAGTCTCTGAAATAAAAGGCAGACACCAAAACACATGCACATATAATAAAAAAAAAAAAGAAGGGAACCGTTAAAACGTGAGAAAAAAATAAAATCAATAACATACTCAAAGAAAATAAAATAAAAATAGGAAACAGAGACAAAATGCTATAAAATACAAGGAATCATATCACAAGAAATAATACTTCAAACAGAATAACATGGTAGTTGAAATAAAAAATTAAACAAAATCTTTACTAGGTAAAGTTAAGAAAAATCTCTCTAAGAGCAGAAGTAAAATGAAGAAGAAAGACTTAGTTTCTAATTGGCACTTTACTAAGAAATCCTTTAATTCCAAGAAATTGTGAATACCTTTTCAAAGTATTAATACAAAAGTTCTCAAAAACTCTCAAAATAATAAATAATTAATGAAAAGAAGATTTCTGAAAAAAGAAAATAAAAATCATGAGGTTAAAAAAAGTAGGCAGGCATCAAATTTTGCAGGATACTTTTTCTTTTTAATAAAAAATAATAAATATCTAAAAATTGAACTCTATTTTTTAATATTTTGATAGATTTAGGGGTGCAAGTGGTTTTTGGTTACATGGATAAATTATATAATGGTGCTATCTGGGTTTTTAGCATACCCATCACCCGGATAGCATACATTGCACAGTATAGGTAGTTTTTCTTCCCTCATCCTCTCCACCCTTCTCTATTCTGAGTTTCCAATGTCCATTGTACCACTCTGTATGCCCCTGTGTACCAGTAGTTTGGCTCCCACTTATAAGTGAGAACATGCAGTATTTGATTTTCTATTCCTGCATACTTCAGTTAGCATAAGGGCCTCCATTCCATTTAAGTTGCTCCAAAAGACATTATTTCATTTTTTTTTTTTATGGCTGAGTGATATTCCATGGTGTGTTGTTGTGGCTCCACTTGGGGAGGAGAATTGAACACAGAAGACAGACAACAAACGACAGACACACAGAGACGATACAAGACTGCAGCAGTTTCCACCTGCAGCATCTTTATTTTTAACACTGTTCTTTTGTCATCTGTCCCAGTCTACCCCAACTTTTCCCACCACTATTTTCTGTTTCCAGAATGTTTTCGTCTCAACATGGACTGGTTCTCACCGCTCTGCCTCAGGGAGTTAACGAGTGTGTCTCCTCCTTTGCCCTTTCCTGTTTGCGGGTCAAGGCACCTTGGCTTGTTTGCAAGTCACAAGGTGTCTTGAGACCGATCAACAAGAAACAATCCGTGTGAGAACAGGTGTTCCAAGAACTGCTTTGTTTAAACATGGCTGAGAGATGACCCGGTGTCCACTACAGTGTGCATGTACCACGGTTTCTTTATCCACACCTTGGTTGACGGGCAGTTAGGTTGATTCATATCCTTCCAATTGTGAATTGTGCTGAGATAATCAGATAATTGCAGGGATATTTTTGATATAATGATTCCTTTTCTTGGGGTACATACCCAGTAATGGGATTGCTGGTGGACTGAATGGAGGGTCTACTTTTAGTTCTTTGAGAAATCTCCATAATATTTTCTATATAGGTTGTACTAATTTAAGCTTCTACCAGCAGTGTATAAATATTCCCTTTTCACCGTATTTGTGCCAACATGTATCATTTCTTTACTTTTTAATAATGGCCATTCTGACTGGAATAGGTTGGTATCTCATTGTGGTTTTAATTTGCATTTCCCTGATGATTACTGGTGCTGAGCCTTTTTTTCACATTTGTTGGCAATTATCTATCTTCTTTTGAAAAATGTGTGTTCATATCATTTGCCCACTTTTTAATGGAATTATTTGTTCTTTCCATGCTGATTTATTTGAGTTTCTTGTAGATTCTGGACATCAGTCCTTTGTCAGATGTATAATTTGTGAATATTTTCTACCATTCTGTAGGTTTGTCTATTTACTCGGTTGATTATTTCTTTCGCTGTGCAGAAGCTTTTTAGTTTAATGAAGTCCCATTCATTTATGTTTAGTTTTGTTGCATTTGTTTTTGGGGTCTTAGTAATGAATTCTTTGCTTAGGCCAATGTCTGGAAGTTTTTCCTAGGTTTTCTTTTAGAATTTTTATTATTTCAGGTCTTACATTTAAGTCTTTAATCATCTTGAATTAATTTTTGTATATGGTGAGAGATAGGTGTCCCGTTTCATTCATCTGTATGTGGCTCTCCAGTTTTCCCAGCACCATTTATTAAGTAAGGTGTTCTTTCCCTAGTATATGTTTTGTCTGCTTTGTCAAAGATCAGTTGATTGTAGGTGTTTGGCATTATTTCTGGGTTATCTATTCTGTTCTGTTGATCTATATGTCTACTTTATTCCAGTACCATGCCGCTCTGGTTAGTATCACCTTGAAGCATGATTTGAAGTCAGGTAATGTGATGCCTCTGGATTTGTTCTTTTTGTTTAGGATTGCTTTGGTTATTCAGGCTCTTTTTTGTTTCCATGTGAATTTTAGGATTGTTTTTTATAACTGTGAAACATGATGTTGGTATTTTAATAGGGATTGCATTGAATCTGTAGATTGCTTTGGCAATTTGATCATCTTCACAATATTGCTTCTTCCAATCCATGAGCATAGGATGTTTTTCCATTGTTTGTGCTTTCTATGATTTCTTTCATGAGTGTTTTGTAGCTATCCTGGTAGAGTTCTTTCACCTTATTGGTTAAGAATATGCTTAGGTGGGGTTTTTTTTGTTTTGTTTTGTTTTGTTTTTTTTTTTTGCAGCTAGTGTAAATGGGATTGAGTTCTTGATTTGATTCTGAGCTCCGTCATCATTGGTGTATAGTGGTGCTACTGATTTGCATATGTTGATTTTGTAACCTGAGACTTTACTGAATTCATTTTTCAAAACCAAGAGTCTTTTGGAGGAGTCTTCAGGGTTTTCTAGCTATAAGATCATATCATCAGCAAACAGAGATAGTTTGACTTCCTTTTCCAATTTGGATGCTCTTTATTTCTTTCTCTTGCCTGATTGCTCTGGGTAGAACCTCCAATACTATGTTGAACAGAAATGGTGAAAGTGGGCATCCTTGTCTTGCCCCAGTTCTTAGGGGGAATGCTTTTGACTTTTCCCCTTAAATATGATATTGTCTGTGAGTCTGTCATGTATGGCTTTTATTAATTTGAAGTATATTCATTCTATGCCTACTTTTCTGAGGGTTTTTATCATGAAGAGATGCTGGATTTTATTGAATGCTTTTTGTGCAACTATTGAGATGATAATACAGTTTTTGTTTTTAATTCTGTTTACTTGATGAATTACATTTATTGACTTACATATGCTGAACCATTCTTGCCTCCCTGGATGAAACCCACTCGATCATAATGAATTACCTTTCAATGTGCTATTGGATCCAGTTGGCTAGTGTTTTGTTGGGGAGTTTTGTGTGTATGCAAAGCTAGCGGATGAAGAGAAATAACAAAGATTAGAGCAGAACTAAATGAAATTTAAACAAAAAAATACAAACAACCAATGAAATGAATAGTTGGTTGTTTGAAAAGATAAGCAAAATTAATAGGTCACTATCTAGATTAAACCCAAAAGAAGATAGAGGATTCAAATAAGCTCAATTAGAAATTAAAAAGGAGATATTACAACTGATACCCCAGAAATACAAAATACCATCTAAGAATATGTCTACCTCTATGCTTACTGTCTAAAATATCTAGAGGAAATGGATAAATTCCTGGAAATATAAAACTTTCCAAGCTTGAATTAGGAAGAAATAGAAATCCTGAGCAGACCAATAATGAGTAGTGAGATTGAATCTATAATAATAATAATAATAATAATAATAAAATCTCCTAACAAAAGAAAGCCCAGGACCAGACCAGTTCACAGCTAAATTCTACCAGACTTACAAAGAAGAACTGATACCAATCCTGCTGAAGATTTTCCAAAGATTGAGAAGAAAGTAATCCTCCCTAACTCATTCTTTGAAGCCAGTATCACCCTGGTAGCAAAGCCAGAAAAGGAGAAACAAACAAACAAAAAAAACCTGAATTATATTTTTCATTAAAAACTTTACAGAGGGGTCATAACATTTCTCCTCAATAAGTTTATAAAAATGTAACTTTTCTTTTGACAAGATTCTGTGACTCTTTTTCTCAGTCCTTTATTTACTCAAGCAGCCAACACCATCTTCTGTTCTAAAATTTCTTAAGGAATGGGTGTAATTAGGCTCTAAAACTGTACAATATAAATCGCACACATTATCATAGGCACTCCCAGTTACAACCCATATAAATACACACAAACACAATATGAAGTCTGAGTATTCACATTGTAGAGATTTCCTATTCATATTTTCTAATGCTTTCATAGCTTTAAATCTTGTCCTATAATGTACCAAAAATTGGGGGAAATAAGCACTTACCAGTTGACAAACATAAATCATCCTGTAGTCATCATTTCCACACCAGAAGCCTCTAAGGCTAAAGAGTCCATGATAGACAAACACAGCAGTTTTGTTTTAGAATTCCTCACAGTTATTAACTAGGTAAAGCTCACAACACGTGGAGAATTCTGACACCGAAACATCACATTTCAGAAGCAGAATCTGAAACATACTGGCATTACATATCACCAAAGGCAAAAACTGAATCAGTAGTAAATCTAGGGTTGGTGTTTGGTCCTTTACTTTGGAGAGATTGTCTTGTTGTTTAGGATCTAAGGAAATCAGCTAGAGAATTTTTAGACTTGCAAATTAAATACAACAAAATATGTGTCCTGTGGATATTTGAAAATTTTTTTGCCATACTGTATTTTTTTGGACAATATCTTGAAACGTACTACATTTTTACAACTCAAAAAGATCCTCCTAGTGCTGGAATCACAAAACAATTTCATTCTAAAAGAAGAAAGCTACATTTCTTCACATTATAATTATGTAAGGAAGAGAAGACAAGTGTTTCTTTCTCAACCACTATTTTTTTGTTTTTAGTTCAAACAATATTTTCAGTTAAATATAATCTACATAATGTTAAGCATTTGTATGTCCTGTCTTTTCATTTTGGTATTATCAGCTCTTATTCTTATTCTTTTCAAAAGAACAAAGAAACTCCATACTTTATTACTCACCAAATACTGTTTTGGCTTTTAGTAAATGGAAGCATAGCTATTTGTGAGGCTGATGAAATTCAGCTCATGATGGTTAGACAAGACAGTCTGAACTGGTTTGTCTGAAGTAGGTTTTTGCCTAAGACTTGCTTTAAAGTGGTTCATGGGCTGTTGGGATATTTCCTAGTTACAGTTTGGAATGGGTCTAGCACCATGGTTTACCTATCTACCAGTGTGTTTCCTAATATTCAGAGGGATGTGTGGCAGCACCATTACATTTATAATAGTAATAATAAAGTTGAAGAATACATATATCTGTATTGTTCCTTGGAAAATCTGTACAAGGACTCAGATTATAGTATCTTTACAATCACATCTAAGATGATTTTCTCAAAATAATACAAGGAAAACTCATCTGTATACTTACTATCATCTCTAATATACATGCATATATATATCAATACTGTCAATCTTAAACAAAAATATAGAGAGAGCAGTCTCCAATTAAAGCCTTTATTTGAGAATAATATAAAAGAATTAGAATTGCAATTCAGAGTGCACAAACCAGTGTAGCCTCTAGATGTGTCTGAAGAATAAAGGGAAAGGCTGGGGTTTTATTGGAGAAAAAAGGAAAGTTACATAAATTGTTTGAGCGAAAGTTCATTGGTGCTGGCAGTGTCATGCAGGAGCTGCTAAGTTCTGATTGGAGAATGGCAGCAGTTAGTAAGATGTAGTCTTAAAGTTACAGTTAGTTTTTTGGTTTTTTTTTTTTCCTGTTGAATTGCACAAACAGTACTTAGAATAAGTAACCTGGGTGCCCTTTCCAAAGGCCTCCTGACTCCATTTTAGTTGGGTATGACATGAATGACTATATTTGGTACCATCAACTTTTACAACACCTAACAAGACTGTCCAACAACTGGTCTCTTAAATTTTCTTCAATGTTGGTTATTCGCATCCATTGGAAGATACTGTAATTATCCAGAACCTTGCCTTTTAGAAGCCAGTATTGGATACTAAGGTCAATTAAGAATGAACATTACATTTCTCAGTTGATGCCAAAGTACATTAGAGAAATTAGAGACTATTACATTGATGGTGGATAAAGCCAAAAAGCCTGACTCATAACTGGCCTAGAATGTCTATCAAGAGATGGATTTTTCAATTAGAATCCATAATTAATTAATTCTGTCATTCATTTTATAAACTTCCTCAAAAATTCTCTGTAAGTTTCCTGATAAACAATGTTCCATATATATGTAAAATGAAAATTTAAGCACATTCCATTGTTGAGTCAGCTCTGTATCTGTCAGCTAGTGGATTAATTACTTGCAAGTTTTAGTTGTGTGCATACACCTATGATTACAGAGACCAACAAATGAATAATTTGAATAAGAATTTGAATTTCAAAAACGACATGTAGGATACTTCTGGATAATAGGTAGCCCAGTAAAATACAGTTTATCCTTCTTTTTAAAATATTTCTTTAAAGGTAAATAGATGAGAGAACATACCCTATTAATACATAAAGATAATTTCATTCAGAATTCAAAGTTTCAAATATTTATCACACTCTGAAAAATCAACCAGCAATGTAGACAATAGATAGAAATAAGATTTTGGAAGATACGTGAAAATGAAAAACATATAAAGTAAATAATTATCTAAAAGGGGTAGAATAATTTTATCATCTCTAAGAAATTAAAATAAATTAATTTGATATAAGTATATTTATACATGTATATCTATACACACACATATATGTATACCCCCACACATATAATCACATATACATGGAGACTCTTGAATAAGGACTTTAAAATCTCACTAATGGGATCACCTGCAGGCTTTTTCAGGCTGATTGCTGTTCAAGGAAGAGAGACCAGGGAAACCCATTCAGTCTGATCCAATTTAGATATGCAAATTTTATCTTGTGTGCTTGAAAGGAACATTATGGCACAGCATAATTTTCATTTTCAGTTGTAAGATATAATATTTCTAATCTAATAAAAACATCATCCATTTTAACCCTTAGCACATTTTTGTCTTATCCATTGTTCCCTTTCACTTTTAAATTATACCTTCAAAATTTAAACTATTACATAGGTTCATGAGTAAAAGACAAACATATTATGAAAGTCTTTCTCTCTACCAAAGGGAAAAACTCTTAAGTAGTAATTAACTGGTAACATATATTTCATAGGGAGCAGATAAAAAAGAGACCTTGGAAGAAGAGGAAGAATTGTATAAGTCTGTGTCACATATTTTTATTAATAAGTCTGATTGAAAGTCAAACTTTGGAATGAGAACTAGATTTTTCAATTAATGACATATCTCTACAAAAAGACATTATATTCAAGCAAGATTTTACCAATTTAGCTAATGAACTTTGAAAAATCATTTGAGAAAGAAACTATTGAGGTAAGACCTATCTGTAAGTCATATTTTCAGAGAAATCTCTTTCTCATTATCAAGTTAGTAAATGGCTCTATTATATTAATGATAATTTGTAGTATTTATAGATACCAATCTCTAAGTAGAAATAAATTGTATATCTGTCCCCATGTCAATATTTCTATCTCCATTTCTACCAATATTTTTGTTAATATCATGTCTACATGGAGACAATTTAAATAAGGCCAAGTTTCTTTCAGTACAAAAGACACTACAGGTACTAAATATGCTTTTAAAGTGGTACTACTTCTGTTGAATTTCTATCACACTAATTTCCCTCTATGCTGATGCGTAATGTAGGAGGAAGAACAATTTGAAGGGAAAGAATATAAGTTCCATTTAGGTCATGTATATGTAAGATGTGGGAGAATAACTCAAGTGGGCAACTGGATATATCACTATAGTACTAGAAATAGACATCAAAACTAAAAACTTTGGAATTACAAGAAAACATATTTCTAAAGAAGTTTATGCTCATTTTTCCCCAATGCAGTAAAAATTCAATTAGAATGAGAACTGCCAATTCTATATTTCTTAAGTTTGCTCTTCCTTCTCTAAGTCAACTTCCATGAAATTGGCTCCCACAAATCTCAGATATGGTATTTTTGCTTCTAGAATACCCCTCTGCAATACATTGTTAATGTTTCTATTAAAACTATATTTTTAACACAAAAATCTGATCTCAGCTAAAATGTGTCTTATGGTTCCCGTCTGTCTTCAGGAAAACATCTCAACCTTTTAATAGGGTGTTCAAAACCTTCATCATGTTATCCTCATTCGCTTCTAGAGCAGCCTTTCTTACCTCTCCCACCTAACCTTGCACTCAAGACACTGTGGTCCTTCAAGTGCAATGTTCAATCTCAGACCTTCTTGTCTTTGCTAACAATACCTTCTCTTTCTGGAAACACCCTTACCACTTTCTTTATTGGCTACCTCTACTTATACTACAAAATTTGTACTATTTTTTTTCTCCTCAAGGAGTCCCTTTCTAATCTTTAGACTGAATTATATGACCCATAACACCCTATAAATGGGCCATGCTCTGTCCAGGTTCCGAAATGTTTCAACTATCTATCTCCACAGCTAAATTGTGAATTCCGAGAGTGGGAGTTCTGTTTTTTCATTCTGTATCACAGGTCCCAGAGGACAATCTGCACACAATAAGCACTCTGAGTATTTGTTGAAGTAAGTTGAATTTAGATTTTCACATTGAGTGTCCAGCTGATAAGCCAACAGTCAGGAGATAAACTTTGCAGATATGGAAAAGAATCCAATTGTTACTGTATTTATAATTTATTTCTGACTGCCTTCTACTTTGTTTTCCACATACTACTTTGTTGTATCCTTCAATCCCCTCTTTCTAATATTTGTATGAAATCCATAAACTAGCAATGCTCATTAATTCAATATCCTCAAACCTCCTTTACTAAACTATCAACAAAGGAAAGCATTGCAGTTAAGTCCTTAAATGCTTGTTATCTGGCATCACTACGTGGTTAGAACCCTGGCTTCAATGCTCACTAGCTGGAATGTTGGCCAATTACTTAAATGGTTTAAGCCTCAGCTTTCTTATCTCTAGCATGGGATAAGTAGTACATCAGAAATCAACAGAATTTATTATTTATTTGCAGATTAAATGAAACCATGCATTTCATGCTCATCTACAAAAGTAGAGACAGAAAGTATTATAGTATATTTATACACTTAATAAACTTCAATTAGTATAAATCATATTTACAAACATGCATAAATCTAAAATACATAATATTGGATGAAGTCACAAAAGGATGCAAATAGAATTATTCAACTATGTAAAACTTTAAAACACATAGAGGCATATACTACATTAAAAGTATGATTACATACATACTTAATGTAATTATTAAAAATTGGACAGGTATGATACCCATCAACTTCAAGCTATTGCTTATCTTGTGAAAGCAACCTAGGAAGGAAATACTTCTATTTGTAACTGTAAGGGTTTTCCTTTTTTAAAGTTTTGAGAAAACATGATGAAATTTAACATTATTATACTTGACATATAGGTACATAGTGTTAAATTTTTGTGTGTGTATGTATATTAAATGTATTTGGAAAAATTTATACTTTTAGTTAAAAATTAATCAAAAAAGGAAAAATGGTCTATTGCTATATTACCTGGATACATATCTTTCTAGATTCAGATAATCTACAAATAGACTCAAAAGTACAATTCAAATAAAATATTAAACTATCTTGAACTATTAAAATTAAAATTAGTTTGGATTTTAATTGATAACACAGAGAGATATTCTATTTATCTTGGTCCTTAATGATGAGCTAGGCTTCAAATAAAGTGACCACTTAGTACCAATTTGAAGAACATTAGCAAAATAGGTACATTTGTAATGACTCTACACATGCTAATTACTCAAGCTAGAATTTTTGATTCATTGTAGAGCTCAATTATGTTGGTTAGTAGATCAAAAGAAAAGGGGCATACTTAAAATACAATTATTTTAAACAATATCACTTGAAGTACAGATCATGACAAACCACTAATTAAAATCCAAATTCATTTAAAAAATTTTGCAAAATATAATATTTTACTTAAATAAAATATTTAACATTCTTACCAGCCTTCCACATCAAATAAAGAAAATGTAATACAAGCAACACACACAATTATGCTCCAGGTATGCAAGAGTATGAAGCAGAAGAAAACTGCTTCATGTTCTTGAAAATGTCATTTTTCAAGACATTTAAAAATTAATGTCTCTTATGAAATTTGGAATCATACTATACAAATTTTGGTAAACCCCTTTCTTCATTACAATAGTCTATGGACTTCTCACCATTTTAATATTCAACTACAACATACTTTTTGATTGCTGCACAATATAACTGCCCTATAATTTGTTAACCCACTGTCCTATATTTGATTATTTTGTATCCAGTCTTCCACTTTTAAAGCCAACGTTTTTATATACATTCAAGTAGTTTTAAGGTAAATTCCTACATGTGAAACACTGATTTGCAGTCTGTAATTTTTTTAGACTTTGTTTTTTACAACAGTTTTTAGATTTGCAGAAGAGCTGAGTATAAAATACCAAGTATTTTTATATGATCCACATCCAGTTTCCTGTATTATTAACATTTTATGTTAGTATGGTACCTATGTTATAGTTAATGAACCAGTCCTAAGACATTACTATTAACTAAAATCAATAGCTTCTTTAGGTTTCCTTAGTTTTTTTCCTTATGCACTTTTTCTTTTCCAATGTAGTTTTCCTGTGTCCATCTAGCATACCACATTTACATTTTGTGGTCATATCTCCTAATACTTCTCTTGACCATGGCAGTTTATCAGACTTTCCTTGTTTTTGATGGCATTTACAGTTTTGAGAGGTATTTTGTAGGCTGTCCCACTATTGGAATTTGTCTGATGTTTTTCTCATGATAACGGTGGGGTTATGAGTTCTTGGGAGAAAGACCACAGAGAAAAAGTGCCATGTTTATTACATCATATCAAGGGTACCTGTCATCAACATGACTTATGACTGCTGATGTTGACCTGATCATAGGTGAATAGTGTTTGTGAGGTTCCAGTGTAAAATTTCTCTTTACTTTTCCCCTTTGCATGCTGTACTCTTTGGAAAAAAGTTACTATGTGCAGCTCACACCTAAGGAATAAGGAGTTATATTCCCCCTTCTTGAGGACAAAAAAGCTACATACATTATTTGGAATTCTTCTGCATGGGATAGTTGTCCTTCCCCTCATTTGTTAATTTATCTAAACATTTATTTATATCAGTATAGATACAAATAACCTCATGATGTTTATTTTATACTTTGGGTTATAATCCAATACTATTTTATTTATTTTCCTGCTCAAATTCTTTTGCCACTTATCACTGAGGCCCTTTTAGTTGGTTGCTATGTTCCTTTGTAAAGTCTAAAGATTTTATTCAATATTTTGTTGTAAAAACTTCAAATACACAGAAAAAATGAATTAATTATAAGGAACAGCTATATATTCACCACCTGTAATCAATCAAGCAATTTTTAACATTGTACCCTTTCTGCTCATTTCTCTCAATGTATATTTGGTTTTTATTTTTCTTGTTGAGCTATTTTATGGTAAGTTAGAGGTATGTCAATCCTGAATTCTTAAGCATTGAACTCCTAAAAATAAAGGCATTCTTCCATTTCATCTTTTAGAGAATAATAATTCATTATTACCAAACCATACTCAAACATCATTGATTGCATCAGAAAAGACACTTTAGTCGGTTTTTTTGGTTTTGTATATTTTTAGCATGGATCTAACCAAAATTCATGCTTCTCTAGCCTCTAGAACCACCCATAACCACTCCTACATTTTTAGATTGGTCCCCCTCAGACCAGACACATCTTTACACATCTTTTTATATAGGCAAAGTATTTTTCTTTTTTCTCCTATTTACCCATCAGAAAAGAATACTAGCTGCCAATTGTCCCATCTAGGGAAGAAAAGCCATGGTCTTTTACTGTCCTTATTTGATATGTTTGTTTTCAAATGCTTCATCAGGGCGGCTTCCTATTAATCCTCAGAAAAGCTCACAGGAATTGCAACTCAATGGTATTCTCATCTACATTCTAACTGAACAATACTCCTTACGATGCCTGATAGTTGGATGATAATCTTCATATTATCGAATGCTCCTTTTTCTTGAGTATACAAATGCAATATAGTTGAATGTCTGTGCTTGTGCTCCAGGTTATACTATGTCAAGATTATTTGAATTTCATCCCTTAGTGGTTTCCTCAGCATTACAAACAGAATTAAAACTAACACAGAATTTAATTCAAAGGCAATCAATAGACTGAATGAAAAATGGAAAGTTCTCATAATCTTAAATAGGAGAATGATGTTTAATGCAATTCTGAATTCTTTTAGAGTTATAATGTAGTTTATCCCACTTACTTCCATAAGAAAAAAAAAGATTTAATATCATTTTAGCAGAGGCGTTGCCAAATGCACATTACACTGCTAGCAAAAAAGTCCTAACATTCCAAATGCTAGTCATGAATACTCTTTAACCTATTTAAATATACACAGATGTTAGTTTGGCATTAAAACTTTGGAATTAAAGCAATAAGCAGAAGAAAAACAAAACAAAAATTTAGTCACCTTACCAATATTTATACTAATATATATTCCCAGCCAGATAATTGGACACAGGATGCAAAGATTCCAAGGAAAACACAGACAAATGCAATACAGTATGTGCAATTGTGACTCTTCAAGAGAACCTAGGATTCATGGTTGACACAGTAATACCATGTTAGAATAGCAATTGCTTCTCAAGATCATGGATATAAATTTAGACAATCCAAATATCGTTTCAGTCACAATATACAGCATTTGAAAATATCTCCCCTCAAGTTTTTGCTTGTTCTCATTTTGAAGCTTGCCTTGTTTTTTTCACAGACTAAACTTTAAAATAAATTCCAGTTTTAAACAGGCCTTGAGTTTATATCTGTTTTTCTAAATCCATGCTCATCCTAAACAGGAGTCCATGTATCTACCAAAGAGGTAGGGCAAGTAAATTTACAGGGGGTAAAATTAAGCTGGGCTGTGGATGTACAGGAATATTAGAGAAGTATCTAATAGCCCCCATATAGTTTTCCAGCCCTCCCCAAAATGTACTGGGGCTTCATTTTGTAGGCAACACCAGTGATCCCAGGGGTTTACTATACCACATACTGATTGCCTTTGGAAATGACATAAAAGCCTGGCTACTCCCATGATTACCTCATCTCTCCTGGTCCTAACAGAGTGTTCCTAGGCCATAATCACACAGTCTCTTTTTTCTTTCCATGTGAAGAAATTTTATAAAACAGCTATCATACCTCTTCCTCTACAGTATATTTAAATAAATGATTAAAACGTAAGAAAAGAGTATTAGTTCAAATTAACCATTTTCTTATCAATTTAACATATTTATTGCTGTATGTGTTACAAGGTTTTGGTAATTGGTTCTTAACATTTTATTCAAGATATGTCCATTATATGGACCTCAACTTGGCATTTAAATCCCTTTATAGAGATAGAGACAGAATCATTAAATATTTAGCTTGTGTCTCGCAAGGCTGCCATAACAGTTTGCATACTTTCAAATTTATTTTCCTTTAATATTTGAACCTACACTGACACTGTCTAGTTCTCAAACATGGAGGTTTTCACTATAAAAGTCACATAGCTTTTTATCTTTTCGAGTACAAAATTTCTTTCCCTTTGGAAGAGATTACACTTTCTTCTGTTTCCCAACACTGATTTTATCTTAATGAGTTTTTATGAAAATAATCTTTTCCCTACAGAACTAATTTTAATCATCATCACCAGTAAATGTTTTTACATGTGACTTATTGATAACTCCTTTTGTTTTCTGATCTGGATTTTCCTACAGGATTCACTTTCTCAGCTGGTTTGTGTTTGAAGCTGTGTATTTTTAAAACAGATAATGACTGAAGAAAGAAGCAAAGTTGATAAAATAAAATTACAAATCAGGGTAATATTAGCTGCTTGAATATCTCCCTGTAAAGATCCTCACCAGGCAATTTAAAAATATTATACAAATCAATGTACATTGGGGGGAAAGGAGCTTATCTGTGAGACCAGTTTTTATTATCATACTAATTAGATATGGCACATGTTATGTGCATTAGAAATGAATATTTTGTTCAGCAACCAAGTAAAACATCATCAGTGAAACTATAACATTCCTTTCCCTAAGATTTTTATTCATTTTATTCTGCTTTTCTGCCCTTTGAATGGAATTGTCAATTTCCTGTTTTCCCATGGGAAAAGTTTCAATGAACATTTATGTAGACATGTAGTACTTTGTCTTTAAACCTAAGCATGCAATTGTATTTGGTTAATGGATAATATTAAGTCTGTTTTTATAGTTTTCACCTATTATGTAATAAATGAAAACCTTTTTATTTAATGGCCAACAATCAAAACCACTGTAATGCAAAATACTCTCCCCACCTTATTTAAATTCAGATTAACGAAACTCTTTGGGATTAATTGCCTTGCGATCCCTTGATTAAATTATCTAGGCACAGCTGTATATAGAAGCACAAGTCTAGTAAATATTTGCAATCCATTATATTCTCTGCTTTGGTGATTAACAGTCCATAAAGAGATTTTAAGCAAAGCTACGGGTTTAATCTATTCAGGCTTTACATCTAGGATGTCACACTGAACCAGGCTGTGATAGGAAGAAGTCAATGGTGCAGCTACAATATCTAAACTACGACAGCGAATTTTTTAAAACCCTGAGGAATTGCAGGCCCATTTACTCCATCTGTGGTACACGGTGGGGTAAATAGGAGCAAGGGTGTATGAGACTTCAGTTGCTGAATATAATGATTCTTCCGGGCACTGAGAGCTAACAAAACACACGTTAGCATGCACTACAGGGTTTAGTGTCTTCCATAAAGTGAAGGAGACAGGCTTTTTATAGTCAAGCCAAAACTGCCTAGAGAACTGATCTATCCTTAAGTTATATCCAAGCATCTAATATGCTTTTATGACATTTTATAAATATAGTTAAATATTTTTTAAAATCTCAATTTTTTTCTAAACCTAGAAGCTTTAGTTCTATTATTTTTCAAAGATGCCTTTACAAAAAAATAATGCAAGTGTATAGTGAGAGTACAATCTGTCACAATGTGTCTTTGTAATATCCAATAATTACTACTAGGAAATAACAGGAAAGAGCAAAGAGAACAGTTAAAGAAAACAGTGTTATTTTCACCAGTCATCCACAGATTCCTTTTAAACATTGATTTGTCCAAGTAGTATAATAATTACACGACAGTCATTTGACTGAGGATCCATATCTAAGGTCCAGATGGTGTTCAGGTTTAGCTTACTTAGCAGGTTCATCTTGAGCAAGGCATTTGAAATGTTAAGAAACAAATGAATCAGGAGGCTACTGAGGAACAGAATATTCTCATAGCTGTCATCATTATAGCAGAAATAGAAAAGTGTTAAAGACTTAGATTTGAGGGATTATATCTGTTATTAATTCCACTTAGCCATCTCCTCATTTGAGAGTGGCTTGCCTGCCTGTAAAAAGAAAAGACAATAGAATAAATCGCTAAATCAAATTCAAGTTCATAATTCCTATATTGATACCCTGTTTATGAACTTCTTTGTCCTTTTCATTCTCTTACCCCTTTCCAAACTATGCATTTGTATGTACTTGTATCTTCACTTGGCCTTTTCTGTGTACATGAAAACTCTTACGAAGTGGTCTCAGAAGCAAACATAATTAATTCACTCATTATCTATCTATCTATCTATCTATCTATCTATCTATCTATCTATTCATTTTCTCCCTATGCTAAGAATTTGAGGTAGATTGAAGTAGTATACTGAATAAGTGAAATAGGATGTGAAAAAAGATAATTAAGAAAATTGAGTCAAAATAAAAATAAGTATGAGAAACTCAGATGAATTAAAGCATCATTTTCTGCACAAAGTTTGAAACATGAAACCATGCATATTGTTTACAAGTATTCCAAGACCAGGGATAAGATTTTGCAGTGTCTGCAAGATTTTACAAAATAAACATTTCCCAAAGAAGCTCATCTTTTTCTGTTAGTGTGAGTTGAGGGAGAATGCATTAGCAAGGGACAACATTATTAACATATCACAACAATAAACATGGTGGACAATCAAGTAAGGCTTTTCTTTATAATATCCCTTATTATAACTTAATGTCATAATGTAAAAGCACAATGCAATGTAAGCACTAGTGAAAGTCTACAATTTCCAAGTATGTAACACCTTAATGTTGCCTTAGACTAGTAAAGATAATTTTGGACATTGGAAATAATAAATGGAAAGTACATTCTTTCAACAATTTTCCATGAATTCTATTCTTTACAATGGAATTTTCATCATTAATAATGGAGCAATTATACATGCTGGAAATCAAAAATTATAAACACAAAGGCTTTGAGAAAATGAAATAAATCTATATCTACAAAATAATAAAAATGTGTAGCTTTTACTTAAATTCTTTGTAGGATTTGGATGTATTTCTATAGTGTACAATATGTACTGAAATATGAAAATGGTATTTTGGTTTTAGTATTCCAAAATCTAACTTTCAAGAAATATCTGAAGTAGATGGAGCTGACATTTACATTGTACAGATCACTTAGTCCCTGATTTTTTTTTTAATTTAAAATTTAACATAAGCAACTGGATGGATTTTCCTAAGAGGAGATAAATAATTCTAAACACTGCAGAAGGGTAAACCTAACATCAGTTTTGGTCAAGAACTACAACGTATTATTAAGGGGATGATTTGCAGAGACCTAAAAGAAAAAGTAATCACTAGAAACCACCATGAATTCACCAGTAATATCCCAGACTATCTGCATTTCCTTATGGAAATATTTTAGTCTTATTAACTAAGTGAAGTATATATAATGCATTTAAACTTGAGCAAAGTATGTTACATTGTCCCTTAATCTGTTTTTGAGAACAAAATGGTAAATTACGAACTGGGAACAATGACAATTGAGGAGATTAGTGATCATATTAGGAGAGCTGACAATCTCAGGTAAGAACGCTAAAAGACAAACTTCTGTTTATTTTCTTTAAATATATTTTTTAACATTTGGATGAAAAAACTGGATAGGTGCTCATCACAATTATAAACAAAACTAAACTGGGGGGATATTAAGAACTTTTTTTTTTTTTTTTTTGAGACAGAGTCTCACTCTATTGCCCGGGCTGTAGAGTGCCATGGCATCAGCCTAGCTCACAGCAACCTCAAACTCCTGGGCTCAAGCAATCCTTCTGCCTCAGCCTCCCGAGTAGCTGGGACTACAGGCATGCGCCACCATGCCCGGCTAATTTTTT
>CAUYRT010084839.1:0-26202 GCA_963574885.1 Lepilemur ruficaudatus
AATGTCTTGAGAGCACGGAGGAGTTATTGCACGCTTCAGTGAAAACGAAGCCTAAGCAAATTTGACTTCTAATATCTAGGCCAAATAATAACAAAAACAGCAACAGCATAGATTATTTCATCTTCCTTAGGTCTAGTGAGAGAAAATAAATAACAAATCTAAATAAAATACAGAAAAAAAAATATTGGCATCCTATCCAACAAATAAAAACGCAATTCTCTCGAGCAAGCAACAATTGCCGTAAAGCGAAGGATTCAATAATTCTTTCATTTTTTCTTATGAGGAAGATTTTATTTTGTGATAACCTTAGTGCAAACCCCTCCCCGTCCACTCCCAGATGAATAATGGAAGCAGGAAGAAAAAAAAAAAACCCTTCCCCCGCGCCCAACCTAGATGCCAGCCAAGGAACCAGGAAGGGCCCCCAGAGAGGGGTGAGGCCGGGCGTGTGGCTCCCCAGCAGGACCACACGACGTCAGCCAGTTGGAGACCCCACTCCCGCTCGCTGCAGAGCAGACAGAGCCGAGCATTTTAATTCCCTGGGAGCGAGAATCTTCCATTAGACAGACTCGCATGATTTCTTATTTAGGAAAGGTGTAAAGAGATTTGTGCCGGAGTATTTAATCCAAAACCCTGGAACTGTCGCAGTAGTGGGTATAGATTAGGAAACAGTTGACTTCACACATTGATGTTCAAAATAGAAAGGGCAACGTGGCAGGGAGACGGGTGAGTGACAGCATCCAGCACCAGCTGCGCGGGGCAGAGATCTTGCTCCCTCCAACCTGCAGGAGCTTCTGTAGCGACTGGCAAGCGGGGTCCCCGCTCGACCGAGGGCTCCCTCGAGCATCTGGATGCACAGGGCATTGCAAAGCCAACCGCAGGCCTGATGACGCTCAAGAAAATAGCTCTCTCCTCTCTCTCTCTCTCTCTCTCTCTCCCCCTCTCTCTCTCTGTCCCCTCCTCTCTCTCTCTCTCTCTCTCTCTCTCTCTCTCACTTGCCTTTTCTGTTCTATCCACTGGGTTTTCATGCCACAAACTAGGAATGCTTCCACTTGGCAGTGAGCCCGCAGTCATAAAATCCAAGAAGGATTGTTTATTTATAAGAATTCTGCATTTAGGGTAGGTTCAGTAGAATGCTTCAATTTAAAGTAAGCAAGAAGCACTGGGTAATCCATCAGCAATTTATATTTTCCATTGAGAGAACAGCATGCATCACTGTCTGCAAATAGCCACACACTCCCTCTCGGCGTTTGCCAAGCCAAATACCCAGCCAATGAGCGCTCGACAGCCCGGAGAGGAAGCAGATGCATGAATCAAATCTCTGGGTTTTGGAGGCAGCGTGCAGAGAGCTACAGGAGAGGCCCACAGACCTCGGAAAGAAGCGACCTCTGGCACTGCAAGTTGTAGGAAGTGACTCTTAATGCTTGCTACCAGCCGCAAACAGAAGCAGTTCGCCCCGAGAGGCAGCCTGTAAGGTGCAGTTATGAGACCTAGGAAAGCCCAAGTGCAAGCAGTGACCACGGAGGACGGTGTCACAGTGGGAGGGCCGGAGAGTGGTCGCTGTCTAGGGGGAAGCACCGTGGACAAAGAGGGACACAGACAGCAGCAAGACCGGAAAGGAGACCCGAAGAGCAACCGGGTGTGGGCTGGTGCGAGAGCACACGACCTAGCTCCTGAGAGGGCAGACCGTCAGACGAGGACCCTGTCTCGGAGACCCCCCAGAGTCATGCACCCCGTGAACTCCTGTTGGGAGCCAGACGCTGTCCTCTCTCTCTCTTCTCTGTCTTATCTCTGCGAGGAGTTGATGGCTCCATTTTCTGAACGCCCCTCCCCACAATCCCCTCCCCCTCCAATCCCAGTGCCCCCCCATTGATCCGCATCATGTCATTCTAAAGGCGCAGCTCACAAAGCGACGGGTCGTGGCCAAGCACCTGCAAAGAGCGGAGGAGAAGGGCAGGGGCCTGGCCAAGGGGTAGACTCGCCCTGGCACCAGCGTAAAACACGTTACGATAGTAACAGCAGTAAACCCACGCTCGATTTCTGAATGTTTTCCATACATTCCAAATATTACTGTGATACTTGACGGAAAAATGTAACAAGAATTAAGAGCATTACAAGCAAAGAGATAATAAAACAAAAGTCCAGGAAGCAGTTTAAAAAGAGGTTGGTATTTGAGGGTAGAGAAAGAAAAGCCTTATCACGACCTATTGCAATCTAGCCTAACAGACCTCCAAGTAAGGGCAAAATCAGGCATCAATAGGGAGTAGCCCCACCGGTGGACTTGGGGGTTGAACATGGCCACACCCCACGAAAGGCACAGTGGAAGAGGCCGGGCAAGATTCCAGTTCTAATCAGACACGAGGGTGGAAGGCAGGGGTCCCAAACAGGAAACAGAAAAGAATGTTGAGAGAAAATAATAATAATGAAAGCTGATATGTTCAGGAGACTGGGAGAAGGAAACTGAGGTTCCAAAATGGAATGAGTGCCAGTTTCTGGCAAGACGAGTTGCCAGTCACGGAAGGGGTATAGTTTGCCTCCAATGTTTCAGTTATTTTTGTGTAAAAATCAACCACAGAATCTCAGTGGCATGGGAAAGTGAGCAGCGGTTTAGCTCACGTGTCTGCACACCAACAGAGCCCAGATGACATAGACCAGTGTCAGCTGGGTGCTCTGCAGTCTCGGAAGCTCCCCGACGCAAGGGCGCGTTGTCTGGCCTTCGACAGATGCAGGCGTGGCTGGCTGCGGGGGCGGTGCTGGTGTCAGTCTGCGCCACATGTCTTTCATTCTCCTCCTGGGACCGGCGGACTAGCCCAGGCATGTTCTTCTTACAGTGAAAGCAGAAATGCCAGAAAGCAAGCCCAGCCGCAAACGTGCACTTTACACTTTCGGTAGAGCAGGCCACGCACGTCCCACTGGTCCAGGAAAGTGACAGCCGCGCCCAGTGTCAGAGGGCAGACGTACGCTTCACCCGGGGAGGCGGGAGGCGGGTGGAAGGGATAAATATTTCTGAACAGCAGTCCACCAGTGATCAGGTTTGAAAACATGACAAAAGGAAAGATGCTGAAGACAAGACCAAGGCTGAGTCTGCTTCAACTGTCATTTCTGTCAGATAAGCCACACAGGTCCCAGTCTCTTCCCCAAACCAACAGGAGCCACGGAGCCCAGATGCCGACACGTGTATTTTCATCTCCCCGCAGCTGGGAACGCACGACCCCATCTGCACACTCAGCCTTGCCTGACCATCTTGGGCAGCCAGGTCGATTTTAAAAGCTAACCTCATTCTCACCGCTTGGATGTCCAGGGTAGTCCTACGATGCAAACCACTCAGCTACCGCCATCGGAATGGTTGGCCCATTTCCCAGAAATGATTATTCTGTAAGTGTGGAGTAGGGATTCATTATTATTTAAAATCAATTAAACGTCAGTATGAATAGGAGCCGACATAAGGGCCTGGGCTCACGACAGCACGGTGACTGGCGCTAGGGAAATACTTCGAGGCACTTGCTCAGCTCTGCTTGTCGGCGATAAAGCGGAGACCCAGGAAAGCTAAGTGACAGTGCCCTGCTCAGCACTGAACAAAACTCTCCGTGGACCGGACGTGGAACAGAAACCTAACTAATGAAGAGAAGTGACGGGGAGGACTGCTTTGAATCCAACGGAAGACAGCAACGTCTAGGAGCTTGGCTGGTGGGAGGGTAACAAGGACGAAAGTTTCTGTGAGAATCAGAATCTTATTCTGATAAGAGCCAGGCCCACTGCACGAAGTCCAGGCCTGGACAAGGGCACCCCACCATGATTCTATAGGAGGCTAGAAAAACATGGCAGGTGACTTTCCTCCTGAGGCCACTCTTTCATAGAAAGCAGAGGAGCCGCAGAGGTCTGGGCCCTGTGAATAGAGACGCAGACCCCTCTGGCTCTGCACTTAGATCTGTCATATCCTCAGTAATGCAAGTGAGCTGGAGCCTTGAAGCCATCGTACAAACTGGTTCTACACCGTGGACCCAGGGGTGGGGTGGAAATCACATAGGGCCATAGAAATATAGCACGATCATTAAACAGAAGGAGAGCATGAAAAACAAAAATGGAACCAACCTAAAATGAGCCTTCGAACAAAATTGAAGAGCTGACGGTGTGTCCACACAGCAGCATGATCTGGTGCAAAATTTCGGAAGCCAGGCACGTTGGGGAGCTGGGGCAGGCACCCACAAGGGGAGGGGCCCGTCCGTCCAGCACAAGGCTTGCAACATGGGCGGGACGAAGAGACTTGCTCACAGGGAACAAACAGGCAGCGAGAATAACAACTGTGTGGGGACCCGGCTGGTGCTGGTGACAGATTAGTCACGTATGGGGAGATTGATCAAGTAAGTAAACATATTGAGGATGGGGGAGCCAGGTTTCTCACTGGCAAAGAAGAAAGTTATAAATATGAAAAGAGAGAAAACCAGGATGAACCCTGTAATGCTGGCTTGGAGTTGAAGGTATCGGTGTAAACTCACACACATATACATATTTGTGTATGTGCATACATATATGTACATATACATATAAAGATATAGAAATAAATATAAATATAAATGCATGTGTGTGTGAGGTTCCCTAGCCGGTCTAGCTACCGAGAGGGCTGGGCACCAAAACCCCGACAGCGATGAGCACACGTAGAACTCGGATTTTGGTTTCTAAATACCATTTTCCGCTAAAGGGAACCAGGGCTTCTTGGAGAAATGACTAATTCTGTGGCTGGGGAAGGAAAAGTACAATATAAGCCTGAAGTATCTTGTTATGCTAGAAGACACATGTTCAAAGAATGGTGGGAACACGTCAAAGGGGCACAGAAGAAGCTTGAAGGAGTCCTGCCCACATCTGGCACAATTTGAGCATTAAAATAAATAATGGCATAACTAAGTACAAGCAATTGAATAAAATAAGAAACCACAAATCTAGGCTGATATAAATAAATCATTGAATAAATTAAAAGTTTGATTAAGAATGTGATATTTATGTAGTTTCGAAGTATCACTCTTCAAAATACTTCTTAGTAGCAATGGTAAAAGGGTAACTTTTCCAGCAGACACGACCTTAATTTGGTGGCTATGGTAAATATAATCAGTAATAGAACAAACCCCAGACAACATAACAAGAGACTGAAGGAGGGTATTTAATGGGTAAAGTGTATTAACGTTTCTGTTATGTTCAGAAAGAGGATATTGTTAGAATGATTTATATTTAAACACATCGATTGAAAACGCAAGGGTCACCATTAAAATTATAGAAACGACTTTTAAAACAAAGCAAAACAGAAGAGAAACCTAGGTGCATGAGAGGAAAACTGCTGAAAACCAAAACGTAAATCTTAAAATCATCCATAAGTGAAAACCTCCTACTTTGAAAGAAGCATTAATAAGACTTACAGTGTTCTAAGGACCTTCTATTGCCAGAAAAGTGATTAAAGCCCTAATTTCTATCATACTTTACTATGTCAGGATTTCATGTTGTCTTCTCTAGAGCTGCGGTCCCCAACCCCTGGACCTCGGACCAGTCCACAGCCTGTTAGGGACTGGCCCGCAGAGCTCCACTGGCCCCCGCCACCCGACCCTGTGGAAAAATTGTATTCCAGGAAACTTGGGGGTTGCACATGGCAGGGGGTGAGCAGCAGGATCAGTGAGCACAGCTCTGTGTTTACACCACTGCCCTCCCCATCGCTCACATCACCACCTGAATTTGAACTGCGTCTACCCTCCTCCCGCCACCACCACCCCTGCCCCATCCATGGAAAAATTGTCTCCCCTGAAACCAGTCCATGGTGCCAAAAAGGCTCGGGACCGCTGCTGGGAGAACCGCAAAAAAAAGTCCAGTCAATGGACTCAACATTCCAGGCGAAAGAAAAAGCTTTTCGGACAGGATCTTTTTAATGCAATCGTGTGCTGCTTATAAGAAACACCCCTTGATCATAAAGATACAGAAAGATTGAAAGTAGAAGATAGAAAAAGATTTGCCATGGAAATACGAACCCCGAAAGTCTAGCAAAGCCATACTACTATCAGAAAAAGGAGACACTCAGGTAGGAAGCACGGTCGGAGTTAAAGAAGGAAAAGTAATGAGAAAAGATTCAATGCACCAGAAAGATTTTACAACTGTACATCTACATGTTCCAAGGAACAAAGCCTCAAAAGACATGAAGCGAAAAAAAAAAAAATTAGTCATAACCACCACAATAATTTTTTTAAGTATATCTTTCAAATAAGTGGAGGAAAATCAAAGAAATTAACAGCAACCAAATTGGATCAAGTAATTACATAGAAATTTCTTTTTCAAGCAATCTAGCTTTCCAAATTTGCTTTGCTCTCGGCAGTTTCCTTTGTGGTACTCCTGGCCTCGCAATCTGCAGAGGTGTTCCTGCTATCTTTGATTGCATTTTAACAGCAAAGGTGTTCAAGGCTCCTGGTTCACCGTACTGCCCGAAGCAGAAGCCCCTCTCACGGCCCTTGTAGCTGCTAAAATCTCACATCCCTATTGTGATTGTTGGATTCATACCTGTGTTTCCTACCACGCTACAAGTGCCATTGGAGTTGAGGACCACGCGAGCTTTTACTCTCCGGTGTCTGTGCCTAGCACAGCGATCAGCAATTAATGTGAAAAATCTCATCTTTGCCTTCAAGGAGTGTAGCAGGGAAGACAGTGATTAAACAAATAATAATGCACAATCGACTAAATCTGC
Source organism: Lepilemur ruficaudatus (assembly GCA_963574885.1). Lineage (NCBI taxonomy): Eukaryota > Metazoa > Chordata > Mammalia > Primates > Lepilemuridae > Lepilemur > Lepilemur ruficaudatus. Next base: position 6,713 of record CAUYRT010084839.1, read on the forward strand.
ACGTACTAAGTGACACAGGAAGATGTACAAGTTGCTGAGGAGTAGGTAGGACGCAAGCTGGCCTCGCCTGGAAGATCGGAATCAGATGGCGCTACCTGGAGGGCGCTGCCATAGGTGTGGCCCACGCCCAGGAGGCCAGATTCTCCCAGGAATGCTGCTAGCACAGGCCACCGGTGCTGGATGGAGCTTCCGTTACCCCACCAGGATCAGCTCTCGGTGCCTCGAGCCTGTTGACACCAAACATTCAGTGCTCACAGCCGGGCTAGCACTGGCCCCACCCCACAGCCCCGGTATTCAGTGGCGGCCGTGTCCAGCCAGGACAACACCAACGTGGCAACCTAGCCCGGGAACTCCTTTTCTACAAGCCTGTTCCCACATGGATGGGAGTTTCTGTAAATTGGAAAGGGCCTTTTTGATACTCAGAGGATCGTAGTTCTAAGAGAGTTTGGCTACTTCGTCCTATGAGCACAGATTTGGGATCAGACCAGGTTTGAACCCTCACTCTTCCATTTCTGTGTACTTTTGGGCAAAGTGCTTAAGTAACCTTTCTAAGCTTTGGTTCGCCTATGGCAAAATGGAATTGTAATGGCACGTTGGCTTGTGAGGACTGAGTGAAACAATACGGCCCAGTGCTCAGAAGGGATCAGACTCATCTCGCTCAGGGCTGAAGACATTCGCAATGCTTAGCACCTGATAGGTCACATAAATGAATACCTTCCTGCTCCAGAGGTCTCCAATAATGTATTCTAAGCCTGCTTCTCACTTCTCCCCCTCAGATATAAAGAGGTCTCTTGAATGTATTTAGGGGTTATATTTGTCAACATTTATTCCTGCAAACTACAACGGGGTATGACGAAGTGTGACCTTTCCACCGTGCAGAGCTTGTTCCGTGACCCGCCAGCGTGGGAAGCAGAGAGAGGGAGGAGGCCCGTGACCGTGCACAGCCCGCGTCTAAGTCCAGGAGGGGAGGATTCACGTAAGTGTTTCATTTTGCTTGGACACTGCTCACCCCGCAACGTCATCGGTTGTGTTTCACACATTTGGATTCTCCGTCAGGTCGGGGGGGTGGGAGGGATGTAGTAGAGAGTAGGAATGTAATCTTAAACGACTGATGCAGGGTAGTTCATCAGTTATAGAAGGAAGGTAGAAAACGCATTTGGATGGGTGGGTGGATGGGTGGGTGGATGGGTGGATGGGTCAGTGGGTGGATGGGTGGATGGGTGAGTGGGTGGATGGGTGAGTGGGTGGATGGGTGGATGGGTGGGTGGGTGGATGGATAGGTGGGTGGATGGATAGGTGGGTGGATGGGTGGATGGATGGATGGGTGGGTGGATGGATAGGTGGGTGGATGGATGGGTGGGTGGGTGAGTGGATGGTGGATAGGTGGGTAGGTGGATGGGTGGGTGGATGGATGGGATAGACAGATGGGTGAAAAATGTTTACAGATAAAACTAAAATTTCTCCACATGAAAAATGACGCAGTTCCGACTGTGTGAAAGAGAGGCTTGCATGACGTGTAATATGGATTGGGGATTCGGGAGTTTAGGATCTTAAGAACGAAAGGTTTGGCTGACAAGCTGCACTCCCATTGCTTGTCTGTGCTGCAGAACCGTTGTTACTGAGCGGTTTGTTCATTGGTGACAGTTTCTCCAAGCACCAAGGGAAAATGACCTCTAGGAGCCCTTTCCTGACATGTCCAAGGCTATCTGTGTTTTTTTTTATTCACAGTGGGCCAGGGAAGATCAGGGGGATTTTCTTCAGTGCTCACTATTACACAGTGAGCACTGAGGGGTCAGTAGCGGGTGGGAAGCGTGATCCACGGCTTGTGTGCGTAAGAAATGGAATTGGACATGTGGCGCCCGCCTGTCTCTTTATGATGAAATAGCACAAATACTTAGGTCTTTCTTATGTAGCAGAGACATTTCCCACATGTGCTGCGACACAGAAATATGGAGAAGTTATTCCTTTAAAACCATTTGGGGCTCGAGGGCACATCCGGCACCTGTGGGCAGGCGGCATTTTAAAGCGTGAAGTTTAGCAACGGGATAAATCCCTCAAAACAAGTTCAATAACTACCATAGCCTGTGTACCTATCCAAGCTCAAATAATTTTGACACCTTTGCAAAATACAAATATGGGCTCTTTTCAGAGTGCTTGCAATTCTCACCAGGACTAATGCTAAAAAGGAAAAAATGTAGCCCATAGTTCTTTCCTTCCCCCATATGGGACTGCGTAGCCCACGGCAAAGTCCACCCCTACCCCCCACGAACATCGTAAATACATTTGTACACCCAGATATGCCCCGTCAATTTTGGAAGAGCCCAGGAAAGTTCTCACAAGCACTTATGGAAGCTCCAGTATGTCACCTGTGCTAGCCGCGGTTTTATCCTTCCCGTCCTACGGCAGTGGCCTTGCTGAGCTGCCCGGCGCCTGCGCAGCGGAGCCCTCTCCCCGATGTATTCTACACCCTCCTATCCGTCCATGACCCCGGTGTCCTGCAGACTTTTTACTGAACCATCACTCTCCACAGAGCGGCTCCCCATTTTCCACCGGACCACTGGGACACGAGTCCGGTTGACGCTAGGCTGGGAGACAGACGCCTGCAAAATATGCCAGGCTTGACTCAGGCTGGTTCTTCCTCACTGATGACTCTGTTTCTGTTACTCAGCCAAGATCATTCTCTTCCTCTAAATCTGATTCTTTCCCATTAAGGCGAGTCGTGTCCTGGGAGGGTGAGCGTGGGGTCCTCAACCCCTCAAGCTCCCGGCAGGCCGGCCCTTAAGTTCCCCGGTTGCACTGAGCCGCGGGTGACCCCCAGGGACAGGCTCCAAGTGGGAGCCCCGCTACCAGGCATCAGCATCATCAACCACCACCTTTGCTTTAAAATTAGGCTAAAAAATGTTTTAATGAATTGTTTGGGATTGCAATCTTCATCCTGAAGGTATTTAAAATACCTCTTGTGGGAAGAACACATGCTTCTAAAACCTAAAATAGACAAATTGCATCGGCCTACTTAACAACAAGCCCTAACAAGGCACCGGCAATAAAAACTTCCCATTTTCTTTTGGTCTTAACCAGACTAGGAAAGTGTTGAGGTTTGATTTGCAATTTTCCACTGGTCCGAAGAGAAGACTTTCTTGAACCACCGCCTAGAGGTATTGGCACCCTGAGGCAGTTCCAAACTCTGGGGTTTCTCCCCCAAAAAGGGGACGGCTACAAATGATCTTTCTGCCCATGGCTAATACATTTAGCATTGGAAAGAAATGTATCTTTGTGGACAGGATCAATGGCTTCCCTAATGAAAAGCACATTTCCATGCATGTCCCTAACAAGGTCGCACGGCGGGCCTGCGAGCGCCCAACAGCCGAGCCCGCACGGCTTTCAAAGCTAACTGCTTCCAGGTGCCCCGTGAATGCAGCCTGAGCTCAGCCGGCGCTGTTTTCAGCCCAGGGCCTGAGTGTCTTTGTTCTCGCAAGTGTAAAGTTTCCCTCATTCTCCTTTTTATGGCCACAGGTTTCTGGGTTGCATAACACCCAATAAGAGAGCACCAAAGGGCTTCGTTTTATCGTTTTGTTGTGTTTTATTGACTGAGCGTCTCAGTCAGCCAATGTGTGCTGAGAGGCAGGCAATAACAGCTCAATCACCGCGCTCCGGCTCTTCCTCTCCGCCGAGCGCCCGGCGACCCAGCACGCTTTTATTGCACCCACATGCAGATGTTAAAAAGGAAGAAAGGAATGAGGGAGGACCGCAAGGCGTCCTGGCTGCAGTGTTAACGCTGGGACCGGCCTTTCCCCAGTGATCCTTGAAGGCCAAGAGCTTTCCAGAGAATAGCAATTTGTTCCTGCTGTGGCCATGGAGTCAGTCACTGGATCTCTTCTTGGGAAAAGAATGCTGTTGCTCTTTGGAGAAAAGCCAGAGGAAACTTTCTCCCCCTTTGGCGGATCTGGGCTCGGGGAGTGCGCCAGGACTGCCAGCCACCCCGAGCTGCTCGGCCCGCCTTGCGGCCCGCCGGCATTTCTGCAAAGACAGAGGAGTTCCTGCCCATCCCCTTGGTGCTTCAGCTATTAATTTTCATAATGTTTTAAAATAATTCATAGGAAACTGTATAACCAAAGCATTATTTTTTTAAGAAAATGAAGAAAACCATTTTATGACTGAATAAGCATTAAACCAGAATGTGATGGGCATTCCAGGCAACCCGCTAAAAGGGTCGCAAAGACAGAGCTGCATCCTTTATACAGATAAGCGGCTACAACCCATCGACACAGGTGGGTTTTGCAACTTGGAGTCAGGCGACAAGTCAGGCCCTTGTCCTCCCAGGAAACTGAAGAGTGGGCCCTTATGTCCCTTGACAATTACATTTCAAAGAGATGCTCCCAGGAAATGCTGCGTTTCCTGAGTTGAGACTGGCTGTAGGCTCATTTAGCCATTAAAAAAAAACTTGACCACATCCTTCAGATGTGGGTCTACCCCCCAGCCCCCGAATCCCTGGTGAACACCACCACCATTTGAGCACCGTAGTGTTAATCAGTCAGTACCAGTTTGATGGTGAGTACATGTGGGGCCCATTCTTCTGGTCTTGTGTCACCTCACTTTGAATAATGGGCTCAAGCTTAATCCAGGATAATATAAGTGGTGGTAGCTCACTGTCGTTTCTAAAAATTGAGTAATATTCCATTGTAAACATATACAAAATTTTAATAATCCAAACTGATTTATGTGAATAGCTACACAACTTGGTAAATTTACTAATCATCATTTAATTGTACACTTAAAATGGAGTAAAGGCATGATATGTAAATTATGCTTCAATAAAGGAAACAAGTTCATTTAAAAAAAACCTTGCATACACTGGAGAAAGGGAGAAAACAAAATCTTGTGGGGAAAGGGGGTGGGTGGGGTTACTCTTCCGCTATTTTCCGCAGGGAGAACTAAGAGCCTGTGTTTTAATTTGCTTTTGCCCTTCTGCCTGCACCAGCGAGTCCCCCAGGCAGAGTCCTGCGCATTCCCAAGGCCCTGCTCCCACGCCTTCCTCGGTCTGGTTCCCCGGGTCTGGGCGCCGGGTCCCCACCGTCCTCCATCCCTCCTCCTCCTCCATCTGTGCAGCCGCTGGGGGAGGCCACCAGCCCCGGGGCTGCCTGAGCTCCATCTCGCTCCGTCTCTCTCGACTGTGGGCCCCTGCGCAGATGACGATTATACACCTCCAGCCTCCCGTCGCTAACAGGGCAACCGAGGGTGCTGGAGAGACTCCACGGTGTGAACACGCGGGAGCCTCCTGACGCTGCCAGGCCTGGGCGCCCCCGACCTAACAAAAGCTTTAGAATCCGACACAGCGGGGTTCCAGTCCCAGCTCCCCGCTTCCTAGCTCTGTAAACTTGAATGAGTTACTTAATTTTGCTAAACTTCAGTTTTCTCAACCGTTAAAATGGGAATTGTGTAACTGGCCTGAGGGTTGCTATGACTAGTTAGTGAGATAATTATAAAGCACGTGACATATTACCTGAATTCACACTAATTGGTAGCGTATCTTGTTTTACATAATTATAAGCAAATGCGCTCAGTGTTTGCTGTTTGCTTGTTGTCACTCGTTGCGTTAAAAGCGCATCTGTGGTTTTATACGTCCTTGTTAGCACTGGTTATCACAATAGTCTACTGAAGTACTGTAACCTTTTAGTCATTTCCTCACTGCTAAGTGTTAAAGATGACCCCAATATCTATGTAAACATTGCTATAATACACTTATTTGTGCATAAGTTTCGTACGTTATAAAAAATATATATTTATACAGTATATAAATATATAGAGAGATACCCAGATACACACAGAGTTGACCATTGAACAGTGTGGGGTTAGAGGGGCCAACGCCCTGGTGCAGTCAAAAATCCACGTATAACTTTCGACTCCCCCAAAACTTAACTACTGCTTAACTACCATTAATTACTATGACTTTAAAATAAACTAATAGGTGAGGACTTACAGGGTCAAAAGACATAAACACTTTTAAGACTCAATACATATTACTAAATTGTTTTCCAAGAAGGCTCTCCTTACGTTTTTATAACAACGCTAGCATCTCCTATCAGCCATCAGAAAAAGGAAGACGTATCCCAAATTGGACTGCTTTTAAGAGACATTTTCACAGTGGAGCATAAAGTTCACATTTCCGTCTATGTAACAAGAGAAGTGGAAAATAGTGGTAACTATGCAGCTAATAAGAACTATGCAGAAAATTAAAGAAAACTAAAATCAAACTGTCTGAGTATTTCCCTAATCCTCCACGCTGCCTTTCCAGACATAACCTCAATAGCAGAGAACTATTCTTTCTCCCTTTTAAGGTCCAAATGTTTCCATCCTAAAGTGAGAAGAGCTACAAGCTAAGACATCCGGCGACCTTATGAACACTTGCGTACTCAGTAGGTAAAACATGGGTGCCCAATTAATGCATTCACAGGTCTTCTGGGAAATGGGGTTTCCAACACGACCCCTGGTATAAGGTTATCGTCACAGCGGAAGAGAGCTTACAGAAGATCTGTCCCAGCATTTTTGTAAGTGACTAAACTGAAGCCAGGAAAATTTAGGAGATTTGCCCAGTTACCCAGCTAGTAAGTGGCAGAACAAGGATCACCCCACAAGCAACGATGCGCACACTGCCTCGCCCACAGCACGGCACCTACACCACCAAACGATGACGCATTCCCAGAGATGGCCCCGTTCTCCTATCTAGTATGCCCCTAAAGGACATATCCTGGTGGGAACTGAGATATGGACTCTAATGAAAAGAGCAGTAAACCGTTAGTCAACACATCTGCAAATTAGGGTAATACACCATTAGATTCCGTTTAACAATGGGAGGCAGACAAACCTCTATATGCCGTTGTTTACAGCCTAGTTAGACTCTATCAGACACAAAGCTCATTTGGTGCGTGAGTTGGTGAATCTGTACGTAGTAATTACTCCAGGAATCTCATCTTCCCTTTTCTTTTCTCTCGATTCTTCTCCCCTTACCACAAATATCTTTAATTCGTCCATGGGTTTGATATCACGGAGACACCTTTGAGTTTTGCAAAGACAGGCATCTTTTGGTACATCTGTCTTCCATACACTGTTTCTGTTCAAAAGACAGTAAGTCATCATCATAGGTGATCTGGGATAAATATAAACAAGCCTTACATTTAAAATAAAACTTCATTTCAGATCCAATATTATGAGTAAAACACCTTTTATCTGTAGGATTTTATAGTTTGTAAAAAGATACATATATTTGTACAGTGTGTAAATATATAGATATACAGGTATGCGCACAGTTGACCATTAAACGGTGTGGGGATTAGAGGGGCCAGCGCCCTAGTGCAGTCAAAAATCCACGTATAACTTTCAACTCCCCCAAAACTTAACTACTAATAGCCTTACCAATAATATAAACAGTCGATTAACATGTATTTTTATGTTACGTGTATTATATACTGTATTCTCACAATAAAGTAACCTAGAGAAAAAAATGTCATTAAGAAAACCATAAGGAAGAGAAAATATATTTACTATTCATTAAGTGGAAGTGTCAGAGATGTGACCAAGTACGGAGCCACAACCTTCATCACCACCAGCTGTGAATGAGCCTCGAGCCCCCCATCCCCCTGTCAGAAAGACCACGCACAGGGGAGCGGGAACTCCCACCCCTGTCCTTGAGACAGGCACCCCCCACTCAGGTAGCAGCAGTGGGTAGCACTACCCACAGTGGGTAGCAGCCCCATTGTACAACTTTAAGAAAATCCCATAGTTGCTTTGGAGCTTACCTTCTCCATCCGTAAAATGGGGATACGTATTGGCACCTCCCTCAGGAGGTTGTTGGGAGGATGGAGAGGTAAAGCCCACAAAGCTCACGGCACGGTGCCCGGCACATGGGCTAAGAAAGAGACCACAGGCCACCTGCTTCCTCCTTTTGCAGGAACCTGGGCTTCTACCTCCTTCCAGCTGTGACAAGGAGCATCCAGGCCCCTTCTTCCCCAGCTACCATAGTGTTTAAAAAAAAAAAGACAGGTAAAACAGGTTTACCTAAGATCCAGGATCTTATAACATAATACTAAAATGTTCAGAATTCAATCAAAAAGCACTTGTCACCCCAAGAACCAGGAACATCTCAGAATGAATGAAAGAGAATCAATAGGGGCCGACGCCGAGATAAAAGAGACGTTAGCAATGTCTGGAAAGGATTTTTAAAACATGCTAAAAATGCCTCGATGAGCAGTTACGAGCATGCTTGAAACAGATGAAAACAGCCACAGCAAAGCAACGGGAAGTCTCAGAAAAACACGTCTCACTGGTCAGAGCCGGGTTACGCGCTGTCCCCGACTGCCTGTGTTAGCGCCACCGCCTCTGGCGTGGAGGAGGGCGAGGGAAACGGGCTTTGGGGGTGACAAACCCACGGCGACTTCTGCAAAGCTCCTCGCAAAACACTCTCTCACTTGCTGCTTTGTTCTAAGTCGACAGACTGAAGTTGGCTGTTCTCTGTGTTTTCCGACCCCTTCTCCCGGTATTTGTTGTGTAAGCTTGCGTGCGTGGCCCCTAACCCTTTGTGAAAATACATAATAAGAAAGTGAATTATCCCTTCCCAGTCGAATGCCGATTGATAGCTGTCGGTAAGTGGTCTCCGCGGGAAAAGACTGCGACTGGAATCCTTTCGCTTTCACGCCGATGCTTCAATGACCGGTTTTAGACAAGCTATTAAAGGGTTAATATTTCAAGAGAAACATATGAATGTTTTTGGAAATTGTCATAGCAAAGGCTGTGTGTTTTCTATGACAGCAGAGCCCATAACAAACCTTTTTTGCTAAAGTGACCTTGAAACGCGTCCACTCCAGCAAATTGATGCCAGTACTGACATCACAAGTCGGTTTGGACAGAGACACACGTCACCACTTTGTCAGAGATGAGCACTGGCACCCCGTTAAAAAAATAAAAAGGTATTCTACATAACTGATATTTTACCAAAGGGGGCGGGGCTGGGCAGAGAGTGGGAATAACCGGAAACTTCTAAGAACAGCCGGAGCCCACTGTCCCAGACCGGTTTCATGGTGTGGGGCTCAGAGCAAGAAGGCTGCTCATTTTTTTTTTTTTAAGTTGAATACGTGGGCTTAGTTTAATTTAATACTGTGTTTGATATACATCAAGCCATTCATATTCATTTTTACTGTAGCTTTACTTATTCATGTGTTCTTTTTTTTGTTCGTTTGTTGAAGTATACTTTACATATCATGCCTTTGCCGCATTTTAAGTGTACAATTAAATGATTTTTAGTGAATTTACCAAGATGTACAGTTAATCACATAAATCAGTTTTAGAGGAATTCCTTTCCCTCATTAAGACCCCTAATTCCACTCCCCATCTACTTTTCAAGCATGTCCCACCCCTCCATAGTGCCCACCACGTCACTCAATGGGCAAAGGAGATGAACAGAAACTTCTCCAAAGAAGACAGAATAATGGCCAAAAAACATATAAAAAAATGTTCATCATCTCTAATCACTAGAGAAATGCAAATCAAAACCACCATGAGATACCACCTAACCCCAGTGAGACTGGCCTGTATCAAAAAATCCTAAAAAAGGCTTTAAGGTAATCATTATAAATATGTTCAAAGAACTAAAGGAAATAATGCTTAGAGAAGTAAAGGAAGGTATGAGGACAATGTCTCATCAAATAGAGAACATTGATAAAGAAATAGAAACAATAAAAAAGGGACTAAGTGGAATTGTTTTTTATTTTATTATACATTGACAATTTGTAACAAGTTAATTAGCATATCAATTACCTCAAATATTTATTTTTTGGTGAGAACATTGAAATGTGCTCTCTTAGAGTGAATTAATTGCATGGTATGTTAATTATACTTCAATAAATTTGTTTTTTTTTTAAAAAAAGAAATGAATCAACAGGTAAATCTCATTTCCTTACTGTGTAGTCTTTGTAGTCAGTTGTGCAATCAAGCTGGTAATCCGTGGCACGTGCTTGCATTTTAAAGCAAAGTACAGTAATTCAATGAGGATACTTTTCTCACAAGCTTTTTGGATCACAACTGTGATAAAGCTACAACCTCTTTTTAATTCTTCTATTTCTCAGTGGTAAGTCATAAAATAGGCTTTCTTTGATTCCTCTTAATTTAGGAATTGCTTTTTTATATTTCAGGATATCATGGGGGTACAAACATTTTGGTTACAATAATGACTTTGTCTCACCCAAGCCAGGGTTAGAGGTGTGCCCTTTCCTCATACAGTGTGCACCACATCCATTAGTTGTGAGTTTAGCCACCCCACCCCCCACACCTGACCAACACTCAATGAATAATATTACCATGTGAGCACCTTTGTGTTGATCAGGTAGTACCAATTTGATGGTGAATACATGTGGTGTTTATTTTTCAAAATAAAGTAAAATAAAATAAATAAGTAATTGCTTTCTCGATAACATATTGAGTTTATATATTCCCAGAGCTTTAAATGAAAACTTATTTGTCCTCTTGCTAATCATGAATCAAACTTCCTTTAGATCAATTAAGTAGATCACTTTGGAGCCAGTCTACTGAATTCTTTATAGATGAAAATCTTTGTTTTTTATATCCTATGAAGCATCCCCCTTCCAGAAAGATATACAATTAATAATCTGCTAGTCTCCAGGGTGAGTAGTTTTCAAATGTTTGTGGGAGTGAGCAATTTATTTCTTGCAGTTTGCTAACAGAAACTTAAGTAAAACATCAACACTAGTATGTGCTTACATTCTTGTTGCCATTCTTTCAAATATTTCTAGTGAGCACAAAGGACTTTTTAATAAAATTATTTATGGTACTTCAAACACTAAATGCCTAAAGTTAAAAGAAAAGATTTCATCTACCATTCATTGGTGGTTCATGCTATGCAAATACAAAATTATTGAAGATTTTACGATGAGATACTCTTTCCCAAGCACCTATGCTTAAAATAGCTTGTGGGAGGTACAGGAATTTTAGACCACCCTTATTTGTGAAACAATTCCCTAAGAAAACTTCTAATCAAATTAGAACTTTAGGTCTGCTCTTTGGGGCTATTCCATTACGTAGGCATGATGTTTTAGCAACAGACAAAAGAATAAAAGATTCATTTATATATTAATATATGGCCTAACAATGTTTCAAAGTCAAACTCAGTCTTGTGATGCAGTTATGCTGCCTTATAAACAGGGATTATCTGCAGTTGAATACAATTAATAAGATGATCTGGCTTACTCATTAGTATTTTGGGCTTTTCAATATTCACATAATAATTATTTTCACTTTAATGTGAAAAACAAATAAACACCCAATAGAAAGCAACATGAGAGGCATTAAAACAAACAGCTCAGGGAAAATAACCCCAGGATGCATTGAAGAGTAATTACCCTTGTAAGTAAAGTCAATTCATTAGGTACAAAGAAATTTGACACTAGCCAAACTATAGGCTTCATCAACTAAATGATACGTAAATTTATTGTAAATTTTTAAAAAAGTAATAAAAAGTAAGACACTTTTATTCCTATGTTATTAAGTAATACAGGGTAATGGTTACTCATTCAGTCTTTGAAGTCAGAGCTTCTTAGCTATGAGTGTGGGGATTTTAATCTCTTAATCTTTAGTTTTTACACCTATAAAGTTTGCTGTTAATTGTGATATTACTTGTAAAGTGCTTAGCAAAATGCTTGCAAATTAGTAAGAGCTCAATGAATATTTTTGTAATAATTACTTTTGCTATAATAATTGCAATCACTGGTTACCTATATTAGCTTCATGTAGTAACAGAGACATGTGAGAAAAATATTTATCATTCTTATAGGCCACTGGAATATCATAACTTAAATAGCCCCTCCCATTAAGTAAGGAGATTGCTCACTACCTACAAAGATGATTCTCTCACCCTTAAATGTGACTCCAAAGGGCTCTAAAGAGTTTCCCAGAGTTAGGGAGACATTATTCACCAAAGACTGTATATCCTATACCTATCGCTGCAACGCTCTACTTCCAGGTCATTTTGCATCCACTTGTCAGATTTGAAAATTCCTAATTCCTTTCATTGTTCCAAACAAAATGATCGTCTTCAAATAAACAAGACTAAAATGAAACATTGTGGTAACACTGTCATTAAATTATAAAAATTGACAGTCATAGGATATAGTAAACAAGGGACTTTTTAATTTGAGAAGTTAAACTTCCTGGGATGCTGATTGATGCTACAATTGAAATGTTATAAATAAAAAAAATATATAACTTTCATGTTAAATTGATGTTTCTTAATGATAATTCATCTTCAATCATAACAAATTACTTTAAAAGATTATTTTATGAGCAGGAACCATCCAAAATATATTTTTGCTACAAGAGTATTAAGTAAAGTTTTGTTATTTTTTCTCTAGCTTCGGTGAAAAAATGTTGTCATAGTAACTTTTGTTATACTGCTGTAAATATAGGATATAAAATAGGACGTTACTCTGTCCCAACTTGTGTTTCAAGAATAAACTACTCAGAGAAAAGCCCAGTGAGGGAGCAAGAAGTGGGGGTGGGGGTTGAAGAAGAAAATAACTAAAATACTCATTATCTATTTATTATGCAGTCTTTTCTACAGTAAAAATAATGACATTCAAAGGCACAGTAAATGTATTACAAAGTAAATAAGTAATTCATAAAATACATTATCTGGCAAAAACTCTTAAAATGTTTCTTGTGCATTACTGTAGATCAAAGATAAAAGAGGCAGAGACATTCATTCATTCATGTATTTATTCAACAAATATTTAATGAGGATCTACTGTATGCCAAATACAGTTTTACATACCGAGTGTATAGTAATAAACAAAGCAGATAAAAATCCCTGTCTTTATGGATCTTATATTCTACTGAAGGAAGATAGAAAATAATAAAATAAACAAATAGATAAAATATAGAATGTCACAGGGTGACAGAGACTGTGGATAAAATTAAATAGCCATGGCCAATCCTTCTCTGCAATAATCTAATGCTGGAGACTGTTGTCAGGGAACACTTCACTAAGAAAGTGACATTTCACCAGAGAATCAGATGTACAGATACAAGATAGTCATTGAACACCGGGAAGATTCATAGCAAAAAGAATATCTCCAATACACATAGGCATCAACCTGGCCAAACTCTGCATGAAGGAGAAAATTCTACAAGCTGCAAGATGAAAGCAGCAACTAACCTACAAAGGAAAACCTATCATGCTAACAGCAGACTTCTCAGCAGAGGCCTTGCATGCCAGAAAGGATCAGGGCCCCATTTTTTAATGTTCTTAAACAGAACAATTATCATTCAAGAATTTTGTACCTTGCTAAACCAAGTTCCATAAACGATGGAAAAATAGAGACTTTTCCAGACAAATAAACAGCAAAGTTTGTACTCCAATAATATCCTGAGATTCAAAAAAAAAATGTAAATACCTGAGAAAAGTACAAACTAAATGGTATAAAACCCACTTAGAAAACCTTGTTATTTGCTTGTGCTTTCAGGCTATCAAAGAGCAAAGTATTTACCTTGGGATATTGGCAGCTTTAATTGTTAAATTTTTAAATATGACTCTCTTTGTTTCCCCACGACAGCCTGAGGCCTCTAGTCTTGCCACCTCTTCTACTCCCTGGGGGCCAGGGCTTGGGGAGGGGCTCAGCCCACTGTGTTCTCTGGGGCTGTCAGTCAGAGAGGACACTTCCAGGGCAGTTCTTGGCTGGCTGCAGTCACCTGTGTTCCCTGAGAGTAGACTGAGGGAGCCCCCTACCCCCGCACTGCCTGCCCCCAGCAGCCCTTCCCTGCCTGCCCCGGGGGCTGTGCTGTCTTCCTTTTCTTCTCCTCCTGTATTTCAAAGTCTCCTTGAATTTCTGTTATACCAATGCAATTCTTCTTTTCAATACTATTATTTATGCCTTTTCTTCTCATTTCCAGTGATTTAGAGCACGAGCTGGGTGCAGGGAACAGGTAACTGGTCCACACCTTAATCTTCATGAATCCAGTAAACCACAGTTACATGACCTGTCATCTCTGAAACCTTCCTCTCTCCCCAGGGAGAGCCTCCTGGCTTCTAAGCTGATCGGAGAGCCCAGATAAGAAGAATCTGCTGCCAGGTTAGTGCTGCTTGACCTTGCCATGGCTGTGAATATCCCCCTCCCAAGGCCAAAGACAGATGATCAGGCCACGGTGTTCCACTAGCTCAGGCAAGTTTGTAAAATAAAATGTATCCTTGCTGTATGGGTTTCACACATACATTTTCTGCATTTGTGCTGAAAGCAAAAGACCAGAGAAGTCACTGCAACTGAGGGGGATAGGGCCACACTCCCTAGACTCATGGCCAAACCCTCTGTGCCCGAAGGAGCAGCAATGGAGATTCTGGTAGTAAACTCTTTTTGGATGTTAACAGTTGAAAGAACTTGAATTGACATGAGACCTTGCAATATTGTATTTAATGTGGGGATTTCCAGGACAATAATAAGACAAGTGAATGAAGATTGGTGTGGAATGAAAGAAAGAAACCAGAACAAGACAAGGACACAACAGCTAGAATTCCTGCCCCAGCTATACTCAGCACCAAGACTGACACTGTTTGGTCAGTAAAGACAGTCTGCATCAGTGAGGACAGGCCTTCAGTGAGTAGTCTCTACTGAGATTGCACCTGAGAGCATAGGCGCTGGCAGTGTGTGATCTGGACTGAGTCTGCACCTGTGAGGGCAGGGCCTTCAGGGTGGGGCCTATACTGAGTATCTGCACCTATGAGGGCAACAGCCTTTGGGGGGGCCTCTACTCATTGTGTGCACCTGTGAGGGCAGGGGCCATCAGTGGGGGTCCTGTACTCAGTCTGCACCTGCGAGGACAGCAGCCTTCAGGATGGGGTCTCTCCTGACTGTCTTCACCTATGAAGTAAAGGGCCTTCACTGAGGGTCCTGTACACAGTGTCTGCACCTGTCAGGGCAGGGGACTTCAGTGAGTGTCCTGTAATGAGTGTCTGCACCTGTGAGATAGGGGACTTGAGTTTTGGGCTTGTGCTGAGTGTCTGCACCTGTGAGGAAAGTCTCATTCACTGTGTTCCCTGCATTGAGTGTTGGCACCTGTGAGGGCAGGGCCTTCAGTGTGGGCCCCGTTACTAAGTGTCTGCACCTGTGAGGATATCTACTTTCAGGGTGGGGCCTCCACTGCTTGTCTGCACCTGTGAGGCCACAGGCTTTCAGTGACAGTGCTGTGCTGAGTGCCTGCACCTGTGAGAACACGGGCCTTCAGGGTATGGACTGTACTGAGTATCTGCACCTGTGAAGGCTGAGGCCTTAAGGTGGGGCCAAGTACTGACTGTCTGCACCTGTGAGGACAGGGGCCTCAGTGTGGAGCCTGAACAGAGTGTCTGCACTTGTGAGGGCAGAATCCTTCAGTGCGGGGCCTTTACTGAGTATGTGTACCTGTGAGGACAGGGTAGGGCCTGTATTGAGTGACTGCACCTGTGAGGACCGGGGCCTTCATGGTGGAAACTTACTGAGTGTCTACATGTGTGAGGACATGGGCCTTCATTTTGGGGCCTCTACTGAGTGTCTCCACTAGTTAGGGCAGCAGCCATCAAGATGGGGACTGTGCTAAGTGTCTGCACCTTTGAGGGCAGGGACATTCAGTTTGGGTCCTCTACTGAGTGTCTGCACCTGTGAGGCCATGGGCCATCAGTGATGGTCCTGTCCTGAGTATCAACAACTGTGATGGGAGGGGCCTTCAGTGAGAGTCCTGTACTGAGTGTCTGCACCTGTGAGGACATGGGCCTTCAGTTTAGGCCCTGTAATGAGTGTCTCCACCTGTTAGGGCAGAAGCCATCAAGGTGGGGTGTGTACTTAGTGTCTGTACCTGAGAGGCCAAGGCCTACATGGTGGGGCCTCTACGGATTGTCTGTACTTGTGAGGTCACAGGCCTTCAGTGAGGGTCCTGTACTCAGTGTCTGCAGTGGTGAGGTCAGGGGTCTTCAGGGTGTGGACTGTATAGACTGTCTTAAGCTGTGAAGGCTGGGACCTTCAGGGTGGGGCCTCGACTGATTGTCTGTGCCTGTGACGTCAGGGGCATTCAGGGATTGGCCTGTACTGATGTCTGCACCATTGAGGACAAGGCCTTAAGTGTGGGGCTTATATTCAGTGTCTGCCACTGTGAGGTCAGGGGATTTCAGTGAGGGTCCTGTACTCAGTGTTAGCACCTGTGAAGTCAGCGGCCTTCAGGGTGGGGCCTCTACTGATTGCACCTTTGGGGGCAGAGGACTTCAGTGAAGGTCCAGTACTCAGTATCTTCACCTGTGAGGCAGGGCCCATCAGTGAGGCTCCTGTATTCAGTGTCTGCACTTGTGAGGCCAGGGGCCTTCATGGTGTGGAGTGTACTGAGTGTCCCCACTTGTGAAGGCTGGGGCCTAAAGGCAGGGCCTCTACTGATCGTCTGCACCTGTGATGTCAGGAGCCTTCAGTGAGGGTTCTATATTCCCTGTCTGCACCGTTGAGGGCAGGGGCCTTCAGTGAGTGCCCTGTACTCTGTGTCTCCTCCTGTGATGACAGGGGCCTTCAGTCAGGGTCCTGTAGTGAGTGTCTGCACCAGAGAGGACAGGGGCCTTCATGGTAAGATCTCTAGTTAGAGTCTGCAGCTGTGAGGTCATGAGCCTACAGTGAGGGTCCTGTATTCAATGTCTGTATCTGTGGGGG
This sequence comes from Lepilemur ruficaudatus, assembly GCA_963574885.1. Taxonomy (NCBI): domain Eukaryota; kingdom Metazoa; phylum Chordata; class Mammalia; order Primates; family Lepilemuridae; genus Lepilemur; species Lepilemur ruficaudatus. Next base: position 23,425 of record CAUYRT010084839.1, read on the forward strand.
CAGCGGCCGTCAGGGTTTGGCATCCACTTATTGCCTGTACCTGTGAGGTAAGGGGTCTCACTGAGGGTCCTGTATTGAGTGTCTGCACCTGTGAGGTCAGGAGCCTTCAAGTGGAGCCTGTATTGAGTGTCTGCTCCTGGGAGGGCAGGGGCCTTCAGGGTGTGGCCTGCACTGAAGGCCTGCACCTGTTAGGGCAGCAGCAATCACTTTGGGGCCTGTACTAAGTGTTTGCACCTGTGAGTACAGGGCCTTCAGTGAGGGTCCTGTACTTACTGTCTCCACCTGTCAGGGCAGCGGCCTTCAGGGAGTGGACTGTACTGAGTGTCTACACGTGTGAAGCCTGTGGCCTTAAGGGTGGGGCCTCAACTATTTGAAAGCACCTGTGAGGTCAGGGGCCTTTAGTGAGGGTCCTGGACTCAGTGTCTGCAGCTGTGAGGGCAGAGGTCTGAAGGGGGTGGACTGCACTGAGTGTTTGCACCTGTGCAGCCTGGGCCTTAAGGGTAGGTCCTCTACTGATTGTCTGCACCTGTGAGGTCAGGGCCTTCATTGAGTGTCCTGTACTCAGGGTCTGCACCTGTGAGGTCACCGTCTGTAGTGTGAAGGCTGTAGGTAGTGTCTGCAACTATTCAGCTACAAGAAACAATGGTGATATAGCACCTCTTGTATTATCCTCGATAGAGCTGGAACCCGTTCTACTAAGGGAAGTATCCCAAGAAAGGAAAAATAAGCACCACATGTACTCACCATCAAATTGGTTTTAACTGATCAACACCTAAGTGCACATACAGGAATAACATTCATTGGGTGTTGGACAGATGGGAGGGGGAGGAGGGGCTGGGTATATAGGTACATAATGAGTGTGATGCTCACTGTCTTGGGGATGGACACGCTTGAAGCTCTGACTCAAAGGGGAGGGGGGACAAGACAATATACATAACCTAAACATTTGTACCTCCATAATATGCTGAAATAAAAAAAAAAGGCAAGTCTCTCCAAGCAGTCAACAAAATATGTAGTTATTTGAGGTTCTATAGTCAGCACTTTTTCTAACTTTTTGAAACTAGCTCTCTTAGTTTTCTTATAAAATGAAAGGATTGTCATAGGTAATCTTTAAAGAGGATTTTAGCTTAACACATATATGATTCTTTAATTACAATAAACTTGTAAGTGGTGAGGAGCCTCTACAATAAATCAAGAATAATCAATAATCTATGGTCACTTTGGTTCCTCGAATTTGATGAGAATATCAATGCTAGAGATTCAATCTAATTTGTACCTGACCTGGTAGCTTAAGTTACCAGCAATAGAGGGACCCAGTTCGATTTTTAAACTTCCCATGATAGTAGGAGATACTGCCAAGGCACAAATGCAGAGATCCTCTGTGTGGGACCCCTTGTATTCCCTTTGTACTGACAAGTGATAATGAAACACTCTGGAGGGTTCTTCTTCAAGTTATAACCAAACTAAAGGTGGGCATTTTCTTGAGTCCTGCTGGTGAAAAATAAATTGTCCTACAGAAAATGCAAGTAGTCCTACAGGAGGTAGCCAGAAGGAGACCATTCAATTAACTTGGAAGGCTGAATATGAGAAGGAGAACAGAGAGAGACTATTCCCTGATGGCAAAGGTAGACAACAGCCTGTAACACTACATATGACTCTATTAGAAATTTTGTTAAGCAATTTATCAGACAAGTTTTCTTTTCTCCTGTGAATTGAAAAAGTCTTTTAGATTTTAAAGAATTTATCATTTCCAGACCAGAATATTTTATGATAGGGTAAGAAACTCTCTTTCTCTATGGTATGGCAACCATCAGTGTTCAAGAAGTCAAGAAAGTAATTGCTTTGTAAGCCTGGGGACCAGAGTTAGAGAATGTGGAACAGAATACCCAACCAACTTTTGAAACTAAACGTTTGTTGTTATGATCTACTAAAATTTGGGAGGTTGCTTAAAATTGCAGCATAATCTATTATATCTTGACTGATACACCTATCTAGGAAAACATTAATCCAACTGCATGGAGCATCAAGAGATGTTGACTTTGTTGTTGTTTTTTTCATATCTTTACACATTTCAATGTAAATTAAAATAAAAGCTTAATTGATACATTTAAAGAGGCTCCTGTTGCAAAGGAGGCTAGTCATTCCAATTTATTATCACATTTCTTTATATCAATAATTTAACATTAGCCTTTCTAGAAGACAGAGGAAAGTCAGAAAAACAGTGAGACATTAATTTAAAGATGCATCTTAATTTGTGAAACATTATATGATAAGCATATCTTATTATTTAAGTGACTATGATAATAGAGGTTTTAAAATATCTAACAGCTTAGAAAAAAATTTTCATTCAAGACCACTAGTTGTTTACCAAAATATATTTTCTTTCCTATTTTCTTTTTTTTTTTTTTCCAAAGGCAAGCATGAAATGAAGTTTATTGAGGAAGGGCAAGATAGGTTTACAGAGCAAGAACAACATACATGTCTTTATCATAGAATGTCTTATGCTCTTTTGGATAGATGCCTAATAATGCTATTGCTGGATCGAATGGTAATTCTAATATTCCTCAAAAAATTGATTCGTGTGATTAACTGTACACCTTGGTAAATTCACTGAAAATCATTTAATTATACAATTGAGTGTTGGTTGTACGTAGATACAGTTGGAGCACTATGTATGCACTCTATGGACTACTTTGACCGAGTAGATTTTTGAATGTAACAAGATAGGTCAACTTGAGTGGTAATATATTTTGGGAGATCAGCTCACTATAAATTGTG